>NW_022261051.1:62057-84976 GCF_009602425.1 Actinia tenebrosa | reverse complement strand
CCTGTCAGCCAACCAACCACCCATCCATCCATCCAGTCAGCCAACCAACCAACCAACCATCCATCCTGTCAGCCAACCAACCACCCATCCATCCAGTCAGCCAACCAACCAACCATTTATTTACTCCTTAATACCTTGCTTTTTAATTCTCTTGCATCTCGAGTATCCGTTTTAGAAGTTGAGACTTTGCCATTTTCAAGTTTCTGTGAAATTAAAGAAGCACATCGAAACGATTACACATCCAGTACACATATTAGTTGTTGTAATGCGATTATTATTGTTCTTGTCGTTTTGGTGTCGATAGGGGTAGTTACTGTCACTGTTTCCTTTGAAAGTACATCAGCTTTTACCCTATAAATAACCTGTCTTCAACCTGGTCGTTTCATCCTTGGAATATGTAACAATATTGACCATTTTTGCATGGCCCTCCCCCTTCTCCCACCTGCCCTGCACACAGCCAGTCTCCAAGCACCTACTTGTTTTAGTTGAGCAATTTCCTGTTTAGCTTGTTTGTTCTCTGGTTCAAGTCTTAAAGCCTTCTCGTAATCATCCAGGGCCTCCTTCAGCTTCCCAAGAAGTACCCTAGCCGCCCCCCGACGAAGATATGCCTTTGTATAGGAAACGTCTAACGCTATGGCAGTATTACAGTCCTCCTCTGCTGCACCGAACCTACGGAAATGTTAGAGCCTTGGGATGAGAACGTGGCTATCAACACCACCCTTACTGAATCTGCGCGGGAAGTCTATGTTTTGACGCGGAAATTCCAGAGGAAATCCCGCTCCAGATTTTTTCGATCATAAGTTTCTCTCGCAAGCAAACATAGTACGTGTCTTGATGGTACTGTAGTTGATCAATTTGATGCGAGATAGTAATTTCTCGCGCTGTGATTGGTTTAATTGAACTGTGTCGTGACAGTGCCGTGGTTTTTCACAGTCATACATTCATTATTATCGTTGTAAAGTATTCACCTTTGAACCTTTAGCAAGGCCATGGCTCTGTTGGCTGGGAAAACAGCATTACTTGGATCTAGCTGGATGGCGATAGTGTAACGACTGATGGCAGCTTCGTACTTCCCTTCCTTGAAAAAATCATTCCCCTGAAATGAAATGCGATGGACTTAATAATGGTCCAACGATACGGATCATGACTGAACTGCACTGGTTATTAACCAGGCATGGGACTTCAATACCTTATATGATTGGTTGATTAGTATGCGTAACAAAACAATAGACTTTCCTTCGACGTCAGTCAGTAATATTTCGCTCATTTTGATTGGATGAGAGAAAGAGTGCGTAGAATAGTAAACTGCCCTCTTACGTCAACTCCAAATATATCGCGCACTTTGATCGGTTGATTGGCTTGCAATTATAACAAAATATCTTTCATACTGACATCAACAAATTCGTAGTTCCTGCTTCGGCGGTACGGCAGCGTTTTACGAATCGGAACAAACATGCAAGATGGATGATTAAATGGTCGAAAAAATTCATAAAGTAAGTATGACATTTCAACTATCGATTTCGTCTCTTCCCTCACTCACCGTCCCCCTCACCACCAGACCACTAAACTCTAAGAAATATCTTGTGCCACAATCTTCGACTTTTTACCATTAAAAAATACATTCCTTTTTTATTGGTTAAAAAAATTGAATACGAATCGATTGTTTTCTATTTTAGCGCAAATTTACTCTCATACACTAAACTACTAACATATGTTAGTAAAGCTGAGCTGAGCTCTAAGAAATATCCGTGTATCGAAAAACGTTTTGTTTGGTTTTGAATACTGAACGGATTTGGCAAAAGGAATAAAGAACTGAGAGAGGTCGACTGAGAGAGGTCGCTTCGAAAAAATTTAACCATGGACTGGATTTTACGAAATGTAAAGAATTTTCAGCCAATTACCAAGCAAATCACGAAACTGGAAATGGTGTGATTTAATTCCATCGAACAGAAACAGACTAATTGAAGATTCGTTTTGTAAAATGATGATATATAATTATTATCGATACCCTGAAACAACCTCTGGGCTGATCTAAGTCAGGGAATGGCTAACTCACAGATTGAACCCTGAAACAACCTCTGGGCTGGCTGTTCAATGTCAGGGCATGGCTAACCCGGCCCAGATAGAACCCTGAAACAACCTCTGGGCTGATCTAAGTCCGGGCATGGCTAACTCACAGATAGAACGCTGAAAAGACCTCTGGGCTGATCTAAGTCGGGGCACTGCTAGCTTACAGATCGAAAAGAAATTTATCGTATTAGGTATTGCAGAAGGAGGAAAACTTGACAATCCGGAGAGAAACCCTCGAATCATGGGAAAGACCAAACAAACTTTACCAACATGTTGCCGTGACCAGTATTCATAAACTACAACTTGATTCAATGAATCGCTTTTAACAATTTTGTTTGTATTTTTCGAGAACACTTCCATTTAATTATCAACGAATATGCCGATCGTGCCTGTAAAGTATATTGCCGAGACATACAGCGACAGTAGAGTTTCCGTGTTTAACGACAGTAGAGTTTCCGTGTTTTACTTCTTTTGGAAAGCTTTTCCGCTTGGGATTATCGCAAACTAAAAAAGTGCCATTATTAATAACAAGCTTTTGATGGCAAAATAGTACGGAAGCAAAACCAATCAGTTTACTAAAATAAGCTATTCTTTGTACCATGCGGATATCAGGCGAACCGTTATTAACTGAAACAACTCATTGCACCTCCTATCTGGTGGTCTTATTGTCCCACTAATCAAATATATAATTTAGCTTGCTTTGGCTATTTTGGGACAATTTCAAAAGAGCCAGGTTGTTGGCTGTTATTGAGTTGAACGGCCAGAGATAAAAAATGAATTCAGAAATCCTTATCATTAACTTTAGCTTCTAAATTTCCAATTCGTTGTGACGTTGAAATATTGGTCAGGAGACTATTATGGCTTAGGAGACTGAAAACTCCTTCATAGATGCAGAATAAATGCATTTTCATGGAATCAATATGACATCGCGACCAACGAGGATTTGGAGAACATTTACCTAGACGTTTGCATGATTCTCGTTTACGGTAAACGTGAAACGTCAGTTGACCATTAAAAAATTCTTTAAAATTAGTGAAAAGGAATCGCAAAAATCTCCAAGTAGTAGATAAACAAAAGAATACTTGTTTTTGTCGAGAAGGTTTGCAAAAGGTAAAGTGAAATGTAGGGAAACGATGAAAACGTGGTCACGTTGCGGGAAGGAAAAACGGGAATCTTAATCCTCTGAAATCTACTTGGTCGCAACAATGATCTAGCACGCGTTAATAAGTTCAGAATCAAAATTTTTACGATATAAGGAATTCTTTATATGATAAATACTTGTCGCTTGATAACAAAAGTCTTCTAATATAAGCATATTCATTTCCTGGTTAATCTTAAAGGATAGCCTATTTAATCATTTGGGTTTTAATTAGACTACAATGGGCTAATATAGAATCACCGTATTTGGTGTGCGCAGAGCTTGTGGAAAATGAAAAAAAAACGGTTGTACAAATATAGAACATAAAATTCGAACGAAGGTTTGCCCAAGAAATGCCCTTTGTTTTTGTAAAGGTACATTCAAAAAATAATTTTTTAAATAATTTATTATTATTTTTTTTTTGTAAAGGTCAATTCAAAAAATAATATGATATTTAGAACCACGCATCGAATTGTCAACACTGTTTTGTTTTTTTGTTTTAAAGCATACTTTAAATTATTCCTTATAGTCAATCGATTGGAACCTTGTATCAGTGTTTAAATGTTTACAAATACCATCGGTAAAGAATGCGCAACTTCAAAAATACAAACACTGGAACACATGAATATTCTGCACAAATTTGAGGCCAACCCTGGGCAACAAAGAACTCGATACTGGAGCAGTAAACTGAATACATTTCTCACTCATTCCCTGCATAGTTGGTTTGACCCCCACCCAGTTAGCTCAGTTGGTAAGAGCCTTGGTCTGTCGTGCGGGAGGTCTTGTTTCAAGTCTCGGCCGGACCAACACTCAGGGTCTTAAAATAACTGAGGAGAAGGTGCTGCCTTTATAATAACATCTGCAACTGGTTAGACCTTCAAATCTTCTCAGAAAAGGACTTAAAACTGTAGGCCCTGTCTCCCAACCCTTCCTAACCCGCAGTAAAATGGTGGACATAAAAGAACCTGTTGAATTATTCGTGTAAGAGTAGGGGATTGTCTCCTGGGTCACCAGCTTTTCCCAATCTGGAGGCATAACACTAACATACTAACAAATGACTCATGATTGTAAGCTGCACGGCCGCTAATAGCAGATTAATATGCAGCTTGTGGAGTCCTTCACTGATCACAGATGTAAAGCACATTGAGATGTTGTATAAATGAGCTATATAACAACCATTATTTTATATTATAGTCAGAGGGTTAGTCTAAGGTAATCTTGTGTAATAAGACATTAAGACTATACCTTGTCTTTTTCTAGCAATGCCTTTAGCAGTCGTCTTTCCTCTTCAATGTCTTCTTCATCAGAAGTATCTTCTTCAGATGATGAAACTGTTTCCATTGCTTCATTTTCTTCAAGTTTTTTCAGTTCTTCATCCTATGAAACCATGTCAGATATTACAGATCTCAGATCTCCTTATGAAATTGTCTTTATTTTATATGGGTAGAAGATAACAGTGGGTAGCTATCAACCTGTGGCCCTTGTTCAATGATTAAATTGGAATTTAGAAGTTGAATTTTATGGGGGAATGAAAACCAAAGGAAACCCCCCTAAAAGCACAAGAGAGAACCAACTAAAAACTCTACTCACATAGATGTAGAGTACTGGAATCAAACCCAGGTTTCAAGAGTGAAGAAAAGAGGTAAAATATGCCTTTTTTTAACACCCCCCATTTTCTCACCAATCTCTTTCATAGCAACCTAACTATTTTTAAAAACGTTGTCATCGCCAAAGATGATAGGTGATAAGAAATGGTTTTTGTTGAATATGAAGAACATTGAATCAGTCTTAACACTATGGTTCGTGTTCTTGTTGAGAATAAGAAGCAGAAACACAAGTCATTCCAGCTATTCTTGGATCTTGGAATGGCCTATCTTCTTTTGCCTATCGCTATTGACAACTTTTATTGAACAGGCCTTTCCCGAATTCGCTTGACTGATCATGAAAAAATGGTTTCAAGTCGAGGTTGAACTTGATGAACAAAATAATCAAGTCGAGTCTTGATTTCAAACCATTGTTTAGTGCTCAGTCAAATGAATTTGGGAAAGGTTAATTAGGTGCACACACTGGAATATAGAGTGTTGAATATTTTTTAACTGATCATAGGAAATTATGCTTTCTGTGCCTTACCACATCAAATTTATCCCAAGCATTGTAATCATAAGAACTTAATCTCTTGGGACCATCTTTGACATCTTTGCTTGGCTTTTCTACTTTCTTTTTTGCATTTTTCTTTCTTCTTTGATTTCTTACGGGAGGTAATGCCTGTTGACATAAAGTATGCTCAAAATGAAAATATCTATTGGTTGCTTGCATCCCATTCCATGAGAATAAACACAAATAGCTATCTTGGTTTTCTTTGTCCTTGCATATTCAATTCAATTCAATTTCAGTTATTTACACTGGTTTTTTTTTCTTCAATTTTATATAATAGAATTACAGGAATATATATAGTTTGAATAATATTTAGAATTTTTACTATAATTAACATACAATAGGTGTAAGTGTACGACAGCCAAAGGAGCTAAAGCTTTGCTGTCAAAATTTTCATTAAGGGTCAAAAAAGAAAAAAAGGAAAAAGGAGAAAAAGAAGAAGAAAAAAGAAAAAAAACTACAAGGCTATAATAATACTATAATATTAATACAATATTAATTATAAATTCAGATTAACTACTTGATACTCTTACCACTGATGATGATGACAATTGTATTTCCCCCAAAAAAGTAAAAACATGTCTTTATTCAGTGCTGTTAATAAAATTTGCTACTGCTATTTTCAATGTTAAACAAGAACATGGTAGTGGTTGCAAGTTGCTCATTGACATTTTTTGAGATAGTGAGCATGATGCATTGTGATCTAGCTTCAGTTTGAACATCTCTTGTACATCATGCCTTATAGAGAGGGCCTTGTATGTTGGTGCTTTTACCCAAGCTAGACCATCATGCATCATTTGTGAGTGCCGTAAATATGTCACCCTCTTTAAATAAAGTTTATTGATTGATTGATTGGTTTGATCAGAAAAAGCCTATTTAAATTTGCTTTTCTAAAGCTGCTTGTCAAAAATATCAAAGGTTCCAGCTGATTATCTTTAATATTTTTCAAAGTTAACCAAAATGTTGGATATGACTTCATTGTATGCACCACAAAATTGCATAATGGTTGGCTAGAGGCTAAAGAAAACCAATTTGTGGCTGGTTTTTTCATATATTAATATATCTATCTTGATAACAATTAAGTTACAAGCTTAATATGTTTAACTTTTCATATTTTCACATTATACAGTTTGCCATATAAATTTTGTGGCTTCATTATATATTTGACTAAATGGCATTTTATCAGCCTATATTCACCTTTTTTAACAAGGTTTTTGAGGATTTCAATTCTTCATCTTTCTTCTTTATATCAGTCTCCCATCGATCTAAATCTTTTAAAAAATCTCCAAGTTCTTCAGCATTTTGTCGAACCTTCAACTGCAAGTCAAGACCCGCCATTTTGAGTTTTGACTAGTAACTTGGTAGCCGCTACTTTTACTCAACCACAGGGAGCCCATAAAGTACAAAAAATTTAAAAGGTGATAATACAGATACATTTTAATTACAAATTTAGTAACGACGAATTAGCAATGTGTTGATTTATTACTATCCCACGCTCGCCTACCTTGCCACGAATTTCCACACCCTACGAGTGATCAGACGATGTTTTTTTTATAAATGTTCTGCTATTTAATAAATGGGACAACTATGAATGACGCCGATAACAGTGAGGCCATTAATGCCATTCCAAATAATTGTATTTATCTCGCTGCTTATTAGGAACTTTCTGTAATAGAAATTTGGTTCTTTGTACCAAAAATAAATCGTGTCCGGCCACTGACCAATGAAGAGTTGATATGATAGTTAAACGTTCCCTAGCTAGTGACTCGTTCAAGCAGCGACGTCAGAAGTTCATAACTAGTTATGAATTTCTGGCGACATAGATTCCGATAGGCCACGTTCGAAATATCATCAAACTAAAGTCTAGCACGATACCGAGGCTCTCTGGAATAAAATGTTCAAGATTGAATTAAATCTGTAAAGGATCAGTAGTCATAGTGCTTTAGATTCGATTTATCACGTTGTTGAGTAGTAAATGGAGTAGTATTTCAACCAACATTTTATAACGTCGTATATGGTATATTTTTCTATTCCTAGCAATAAAAGTATTTGGTGATTCAAGTGTTTGTACCGTGCATGAAGTACTATAACGCTATTAAAGCCTTGCATTCATGTCTCAATTTTAAGATATCAAACCTTTACCGTGACCCATTATTTGGAATAGATTATTTCCCTCTCTAGATCTTCCCTATGTGGTAATCGCAAGAGGCCTCCCCCACCCCCTCCCCTCCCCTCCCACTCTACCCACACACATAAATAGATAAAAGTATAGCTTGTGTTGCCCGGCGCAACACCGTAGACCGCAGACCGCCGAGCAATGCAGGTTAAGACAAGTGCAATCTCGTACCCGAGCCAATGTTACGGTTCCTCTTGGTCAGCACCGATGCTGACCAAGAGAAACGTGGGCTCTGGATACGAGATTGAGACAAATGCAAATGTATGTATTTTTAATGTATCTTGATAAAATAATGTTTCAATTTTCAAACTCATGATGTGTATTATGTTTCCCTATTCTTTCCTTCATTAGTTTTACTATTTTAAGTGTCAAATATATCGATTGTAGAAAGGGGTTTATTACATACCTCTTTTCCCTGGCTTTCCATTTCTGGTCTCAATTAAATGAAAGCCCTCATACTTTTTCCGTACTAATTGCCATTAGGAGGAAAAGCACTTATTTCTTAGGTCCCATCCGCCCGTATTTTTTTAAAAGGTTATATATATATATATATWTTTTTTTTTTTTATCCACACGTAGCGTTTTCGGACCGTTTTTTTTTTTTTTTTCTTTTCTTTTTTTTTTTTACGTCCACACGTACTCGTTTTCGAGAAGTTGCGTTGTCAAGGCCAATCCGCCAAGGAAAAAAATTCGTTTCAAAAATATCCGGATATGACTCTGGACGGGGCCTTAATGTGTTTGCTTATACTAAATTGTTGTCTTGCGCTGAGGGGATTTGGAAACATTACTAAAGATCATTTTCAAATATCCCTTGTTATTTTTATAGTGATCAAATGGTTCAATGGGATAAGAAATCCTGATATAGGTATTTGTCCAATATTTTTTCCTTCCCTATCTGGCGCAAGGTCCAATTACAATATAAGTGCCTAATCCAAATACACGATAATATTTCCTATCTCTTAACAGTTGAATTTCTAAAAATTCAATGAAACCGCCTTTTTTTTCCCTGCAGGGGCCCAAATCACAATGTAAGGGCTTTTACTCTGAATGCATGATAATAAAAGCTGTAATAATGGTTTTTTTTTTTCAAAGATGGTGTAGTTATGTATAACCGTCAGTAATGAAACCATTAAGAGAAAGCCAAGCTGTTGAAGAGTTACATTGTTCGTATCAGAGCAATGGAGAAAACCCATTTAGAATACTAAGTAACTTATTCCTATTACCGGCCCAAAATCAACTCGCGAAGGAAATTACATCTCATATTTAGTTTTTTCATTCCGTGAATGCTTTTAAGCATTACAATCTAAATCAAAAGAATGCATTCAATTATTAGCCCCTGAAATTTCTATTTCTTAGTATTTTTTTACCAAATTGAAATTTTTCGAATTAGACTTTACCTATTTTATTTTAGCGACCTTTAGAATGACAGCTGGGTTTTTAAAATTTACATATCAAATATGCCATTACGATCAATTTTGACGACGTAAGATTATTTTTTGACTCTTATTGGACACCTTAAGTATATGAAACGACACTCTAAAAAATAAATGAAAAATCTGCTTCGACGAGCCCAGATTCGGTCCGACTCGGGCGCCAACATCTTCTGAATGATTCTAATTATAGAACGAAATTCTAACACCTTGGGATTAACATTATCCACCTCATTTTGTGGACTCGATAACCATCTGAAATCGTTTTTTAAAGCGATTATGGCTTAGTTTTTCAACGAGAATAAGTGTAATATAGGTCTGCGGTCCATTCGAGCCAATTGGCTTGGTACTAAAATGTCTAGGGTATTAGAAAAATTGAAATTTGTCCAGGTACTCGTCCAGGCACTCTCTGAAATCACTAAAACAAAACTATAAAGAGATTTAATGGTGAGTAAGCCTTGTTTCTATTTTTTCTTTATAATAAAACTATACTTTTTCTTGAAACCTTATTTATACAAACCGACTAGAAATTCGTTCATTATATTTACAGTTCTTAACGTAATTCAGCTTTTACCAGATGCAATCGTTATTCTGATCAATAAACCATCTATATATATATATTTACCTACCTAATCTGTGACCCAAAATGAATCCCTGATATTACTGAGCATCGACCCTTAGGAGATTCTTCCAAAACGAAGAATACCTAAGCTGTAAGAGTCTAAGCGATACATCTAGTGTTAATGATTGTAAAATCTAAGAGTGGTTTCAGTAATGACAGCAGTGTGGAAAAACTTGAAGAACCCGAATGGTTCACAGCCATCATCGTCAACATGTCGATTCTAAACTTTACTGAATCTCATTTATTAGGTCAGCTAAATGTGCATTGACTCCACTGCGAAAACTGAAATTAAATTTCTCTTGTTGATTTGGAAAATGTTTTCCGACGATTTTCCGAAATAATTACGTAGGAATTTAGAGATTTTCCGAAATAAAACGTCGTCGCGCCGGTGTTGTCGACTGATTCATCTTTAATTTGTTTTATTTTTAAATTAACTGAGCAGTGGTTAGACTTTATCTGGTACGATAATCACACCACCACCAAATTTCCGTCCTGATTTTGTAAGCTTAAAGCTGGTATCAATGCCACGCTCTAAAACGAAAATCCCTATCAGCTGCCATCTACCGTCTTAATCTTTTTGGGCAGTCAAATGACATATCAACTTTAAACCGGTCTCCATTTTCGATTGGACATTTTTTTCTCTCAACTATTGTTGGAACGACGGAAAACGGAAAACTAGTCCGCATGAGAGTAAAACAAACTAGATTGTCCTGCTTTTCATTGTCGGAAAACATGCCCGATGATGGTTGGAAACACCTGCCGAGTTCAAGAAAGACTAGACAAAGTCGGTTTTCATGGCAAACTGATCAATCTTAGGAAAGATAGAGGGAATCCAAGCCGAAGAAAAGAGAGTTGCGCGAAGGGCAGGCCCCTCTTCCCGTGGAAAAACTCGAAACTCAAAAGTGAAAAAAATCTGTATGAACTCGAAAAACATTTCCCTAACCTGTAACAACCATGAATGAATTGGTAGGTCAGAAAATTAGCCACCAATATTAACATTCTTCTTTTATAAATAATGGGCTATCTAAATTAAGCCAGAAAAGCTTAGTGAACTCGTCGCAAAGTCCATCTAATGAAGCTGACTAACAGGCCATTAGCTAAAAATCAACTCATCGTAAATACTGGACATTTGAATACGGCGTTGATTAAAAGCATTACCAGAAAATCAATAAAAGTTAATTCTAATTAGGCTGCAAAAGAAAGAAAATAGCTTAGTTAGGTTTGCTTAATAATGAAAATACAGTGAAATTTTTATTAAGTCGTACTTGGTGACAAATTCATATGGCACCTGAAGTAAAAATAGGCACATTTGGATAATAGGGTAGTCAACCGTTCTTCAATTCAATAATGTTTAAGTTAATTCCCAAAAGATCATGTATTGTTTTGGAAACTCGATGAAGCAAAACGCAAAACATTAATTCTAAGAATAGTATCGGATAGCACTATCGCTATCGACAGGCCTTCGTACAACCGGGCCTACGAGAATGATATATGTATCTACCGAAGCAAAAAAAAAAAAAAAAAAAGTATCGCTGGAATAGGTGGTTCAGCAAGATTAATTACCACGAAGCCAGTTTATTACATCCTGTATCCCGCTAATCGATTCTAGCTTGGCATTTAGTTCTTTAATTGCTTCACTGGTCCTTTGTTCGTCAAGGACTATCATTTCCTCTGTCAAAGTTTGTCAAAGAATAAATATCATGGATTAGCTACGGCAGTGTTCAATAGCCAATCTCTAAGCAGTAATCAAAAAGAGCTCACGAGAAGGTTGTTTTTTTCTATTCTACCTTTTGTTATGACCCAACAATATTGTATGACTCCTTCTCAATTAACATTTGATTTTCCACAGTCGACCAAGCATGTAAGCAAGCTGAATGTGCTCCAGGAGGCGTTATAATTTTGATCACGGTTGTCCAAAACGATCCACAAGAGATCGATAAGCGCGTTTCTAGCGCTACACACCACCATGACGAATATCTTCGACGCTTTCTCAAAATCCTTCCTGTATTTGACGTTATTGTGCTTGGCTATCAGTGAGAATGTTGTCAGTTCAAAACAGAAAAGGGCTTCAAAGTTTGTATTTAAGGACGGGGATGTAATCATTGGTGGCTTGTCACCGGTCCATTTTTCGCCTCTTAACATGGAGGGCCAAGATCCTGATGAATTCACTTGTCAAGGTGAATTCAATACATGTGGTTTTGAAGCTGTAGAGACCATGCTTTTTACCATGGATATGTTAAATGAAGGTGCATTGAAAAACAAAGTCCTCCCAAATATAACTGTCGGGATGGACATAAAAGAGACGTGTACGAATGCAGACAATGCTGTCCGAGAATCCTTACAATTTTCTTTCATTCGAAACGCAAACATGCAAGGAAAATGTTCAGCGGATGAGTCCTCAAATAGTCGAGAAACTAAAACTGTGGCCGTCGTTGGAGCAGCTTATAGCGGTGTTTCCATGGCGGTAACTAACTTATGCGGGTTGTTCTATGTACCATTGGTGAGCTACGGGTCAACAAGCAGGCTTCTTAGTAATAAAGTTCAGTTTAGATACTTTTTTAGAACCGTTCCAAGTGACATGTTGCAAGCTCAAGTCATGGCGGATTTGGTTCGTGCGATGAACTGGAACTACGTGATTACTTTAGCCTCTGACACAGAATACGGTAGATCGGGCATTGAAGCCTTCAAGCAAGCGGCTCAAAGTTTTGATGATTATGATATTTGCATCCCTGTCGATGAAACGTTTACAAAACGGTCTGACCAGAAAACGTTTAAAAGGATTTTCCGACGTATGAGAGAAACCCCGAAAGCAAAAGTTGTCATTCTTTTTGCAGAACTGCACGACGCAAAGATCTTGATGGACAAGATCCGTGAACAAGGTATTAATGAGAAATACATTTGGATAGGTTCAGACGCCTGGGCTGATTCGAAACAAGTATTGAAAGGAAACGAAGAAATCTTAAATGGAATGTTCGCAATCGTCCCCGAGGTCCGAAAAATTGGCGAATTTATGGAATACTTTGTCAATTTTAATGAAAAAAGACGTAAACGAAATCCATGGATGCACGAATATGAAGATGAGAAAGTTGCATACGACCCAGCATTTCATCGTCAAACGTTCGTTCATTACCCTAAGGCTCCGTATGTCATGGACGCAGTTCTGGCTGTTGCCTACGCTTTACATAATTTTCTAGGATGTGAGCCATACAAGGACTGCAGCTCAAAAAAGTACAAAATCTCGTCACCGCAGTTTCAAAAGACTTTTGTTCGATACCTGGAGAAAGTGCGCTTTCCTGGAATGTCTCGAGATACCATGTATTTTGACGAATCAGGGGATGCTATTGGTATATATGATATAAGGCATTTGAAACTTGTTGGAGAAAATTATGACTTTTTCAAGATTGGAAGATGGGGATCAGGAAACTGTGGACTTAACTCTTCGAAAAGCTGTCTAGAGTTACAAAAACAGAAAACAGATCAAAGACTAATGAATTCAACATGGGAAGGACTGGTCCCGTTTTCTCGATGCAGTGCAACATGTTCGGTTGGTTATCATAAAGTCTCGGCAGAACTTGCCCATGCAAAATGTTGCTGGACTTGCAGGAAGTGTACGGGAAGGACAGTATCTAATACCACGGACAGAGAATTCTGCTTTAAGTGTCCTAATGGATATTGGTCAAATTCTGACAACTCCAAATGTGAAGCAATAAAACCAAATATTCTTCACTGGCTTCATCCGGCCGGTCTGGTTTTATGCATAAGTATGGGATTAGGAAGTGTAGCGGTAATTTTCGCTTTCATCGTCTTCGTCATATATCGAGAAACCCCAGTAGTCAAAGCTTCAAGTCGAGAGCTATGTTACGTTCTGCTATTTGGGATTGGCTGGTGCTTTGTTATCCCTGTGTTTTATTTGCTGGAGCCAACGGATATGATATGTCGGATCATTCCATTTGCAACTGGTCTTTGTCCTTCACTGGTTGTGGGAACACTTTTGACAAAGACAAACAGGATATCAAGAATCTTCAACCGTAAACTAAGCAAAGCAGGAGCTCCGGCCTGCCTTTCCAAAAAATGGCAACTTCTTATGGTCGCCTGCATAACTCTTGTCGAAATGTTCATCTGTTCTCTGTGTACCTATTTCAGTGACATTGGGAGAAATGTTGTCACATTTGACAACAAAAATGAACTGATAATCGAATGCAGGTCGCTTCCTGACATTTGGGTTGCCATTTGGTGGGCATACATCGTCGGTCTCGTGGTAACCTGCACCTATCAAGTCTTTTTGACTCGTAAGCTGCCAGAAAACTACAACGAGTCAAAGTTCATCAGCTTTGCCATGTTGACCACCTGTATCGTGGTCATTATGTATATACCTACCTATAATGGGACTAGTGGTATTTACCGGACAGTGGTTACGTGTTCTGTGTTCGTTATCGGGGGATCGACGGCATATGGATGTATATTCGTGCCCAAGTTATACATCATCCTTTGGCGACCGGAAAAGAATGTACCAATGCAACCAAGAACTCAGTCCATTCGCTTGGGAACTATTAGTCCTTCATCGTCGTTCATTCGGCGACTGAGTATTGATCAGAATGCTGCTCAACATGAAATGGCACCGTCCTTTCATAAGCACCGTAGCAGTTTGCCCTTTGTTGATGCAGAGACGCAAAAAGAAATGGCAGAAATACGTAAACATGTCGCGAGCAGGTCAAAATCGATAAGTGTCGATATTCTAAACTTAGGTAGATCGAACAACGAGTTCTTCTCAGAGACTGTCGTGCCAAAAGAAAAGCGAGGAAGACCTGCCAGGAAATTAATCCCCTTGGTGAGCTATAGTTCTAACATTGACAAAATAGAAGAGGGCATTGAACAAAACATGAAGTCCGACAACGAGAATGTAGGCAGAGATGAGACGAACTACACTGACTCCTTGCCAATAGTACAAATCTGCAGGTACCAAGGAGATTATATTGAGCTTCCAACATCAGAATTGGAGGACTCAGACCAAATGCTCAAAAGTGAGAGCGAAATCAATGACAGCGAACCAAATTACAGTGATCAAGAATGGGATCATGCTATGCCAAAGAACATAGAAGTTCCAGACCTATCCGAGTCTTCTTGCTTCATTAAAAGGAGTTCTACCACTTGTACTTCTAAAACAGAATCAGAGGCATCCTCCGATGACATATCTAGAGAAGACGCATCTGCTCTTTATGCTGCCCAAGATAACACGTATGAAAATAGCTTCAGCCAAGATCACAGTAAGGTTAACAATACTTTGGAATGTATCTGCGCGAACGGGGATGATCTTGAAGATGCGACTTTCAACTTGTTTGAAACGCATAACAAACAAAGCACCCATGCCGATGAAAAAAATAGTAATAACAAAGTTCCCGACAAAAATATAGGGCAAAGAGAAAGAAATTTTTCGCAACACAAAGCCAAAAAGCCCAATAAAAACAATCCACCAGTTCCAAAGCAAGATTGTGATGTTAAGAAGTCTGAAAGAGCCGATTCCAATTGCAACCACGTTAGCAATAAACGGCCACCCTCAGATGGCCTTATCATCACAAAACGGATTGGAAATTTCGACTTCCACAGTCATAGCCTGTCGAAGAGCGTGTCATATCCAGCGAACGAGTTTCTGGGCACGTCGAAAAGTCGAAATCGCCGCAAAAACGGCATTAGTATGCACTCCCTGAATGCCCCAACAATGTGCAGCAATGGAGGCAGATTGCAGAAGGTTGAGGAACAGAAACAAAATGGCTACTGAAAAACTGAAAAGTTCAAGGAACATGTCCAAGTATATCGTAAGTACCTTTCGAAAGTGGAGCAATATCATGTCGCGAAAATTTCATGCCGTAATAAGATATTCAAGGGGCTTGTTGCAATACCAAAAGATAATGAAAAGATCCAGATAAGACTAAAATACAATAGCATTTGAAAATACAATACGGGTTTGGAGAGTATAGGGTTATTTAAAGCGACATTTAAAGCTTCCATACGCTCAATATACAATACTTTGGTGAATTACTAGTAAGAGTATTGTTATCATTTATAACTTGAATGGATTATAGCAATCCAAGGCAAGCCAAGTTTTGGTTCCGAAGAATGGATTGGTTTTAATTAACTAATTACACAGGTAGCCCAAGCTAAGTTTATGCGGTGTCATATTATAAGAAAATGTATGGCATTCTTAAAAACCTTAAGGCAAGCCAAGTAGTTCTGTTTCCGAATGAATGGATTGGTTTTAACTAGGTAGAATTTGAAGAGCTTTAGTAGAGCTCTATTTTGAAAGTATATCAAACGCACTAATGACACAGGTAGCTAAGTTTCTGTGGTGTCATATTATAACAAAAAGTATGGCATTATCAAAAGGCTTAACCTTAAAAAGAAATCATAACTGACCTTTGAAAACTCCTTTTTCGCTGTGTTGTTAGATTTTGGATTTATCTAACAATGCAGGCGAAAAAGGCACTACTTTTCAAAGGTCTGCGAAGGCTGAGGCACCTGTGACTAAACTCATCTTCTTCTTATTTACAGGAATGGTTAAGAAGCGAAACGGGAACAGGAAAAGTAAAAAAAAACCGACTGCCTTTCTCAAATTCTAATAAATATTAATGTACTAATACTTTTAAAAAAATTAAAATCAAAAATTTAAACAATAAGATTTATCAAGAATAATAGCTATACAACATTTCTGATTTATCAGTATTTAGAAAATATTTTTATTGAGTAAAACCATAAAGTATTATTGAGGAATAAAGAAAATAAAAATATATTATGACTCCCAAAGTACTGTGCATCCTGATATTGATGGTTTTCACGGCGGCCATGTTGGAGGAACTTAACAAAAGAATTGCCAATGAATTCTGTTATATCCTCCAACATGGCCGCCGTGTCTTTTGTTATTTAATTCACTTTGGAATGGTTGAAAACTTGTGTACTAGATACATCAAGGGGAAAATTAACAAGTAAAGGACCTTGAATGGGTTTAGGAATACGATGAAATGTTTGTAATAGGAAATCCTTTCAAGAACCCCCGCGCCCTCCTAACACACACACACAACCACTACCACCCCTGTTTCTAATTTTCATTTTAAAATTTTTTCTGTATACCTTTGTTGGTATATTTACATTGATTTTATTACTTTCTTCAAGCTTTATTTTTTACCTTTCTTTTTTACCATTTCGTTTAAATTATTTTAATTTTGTCTTTCTTTTCTTTTCTTTCGTTATTTGTTTTCTCTTCATCTCTTTCGTTTCATTTCATTTCATATTTTTTTATGTTATTTCATTTTATGTTTCATATTATTATTATTTCTATTTTTTAATCTTATTTTTTATTGCTGACGAAATTCTACTTATGGGTTCCCTGTGGTGTACAATACAATTCTGTTACTGACCAGCTGATGTCAACCAATCGCAGTCGTCCATTCAAATCGGTTCGCATTTTGAATCCACAAGACAACAAACAACATGGCGATCGAATCCAAGTTCACCACAAACGAAATCCAGACGATCTGTGCAGAAAATCACCACCAAATAGGTATTCTAACTCAACCTATCTTCCCTTATATCACTGATTTACAATAAGCACTAGTTATTTTCGTTCGCAGAATCCAGATTCTACTCTTGGAGAACGAAAATTGATGCTGCAAAAGAATGCTTCGAAGTGGAAAAAATCCTTGAGAATCGAATCGTGGAGATACGAGAATCGTATGATCAGGAAGAAGAAGGTTGGTAGCATTTATACTTAACATCTTATCTTTTATCTTATTAAGAACGTCAAAAGCTTTAATTAGTTTTTCACTGTGGGGAAATGTACGAATTTTGACCCAAAAATTGAGTTAAGCTTAATTTTATGTTGTATGAAGTTTTTTTTATGAAGTTATCATTAATATCAAGCAGAAGTTCAAATCAAAGCTAAGTTTTTTGCCTATTTCTTATAGATGATAAGGTGGTTTCGTTTGTGTACTAAAAAGCTGTTTTTAAACCAAGGAATCGTACATTTATCAAAATTATATAAACTTAGAAATTAAAGTAATCCAAAAATTTGCGCCGACATTTGTAAGTAGTTCCACAAAAACATCTTATATTTTTTATTCTTTGTCTTCTTTTATAAAGCCAAGCAGAAAACTCTAGAAGAAGAATGGATTGCTTTAGTGTTAGCAAAAGACAAGAATTTACACCAGAGAATTGACGAGGTAAAGGATGACTGCATAAAAATAAAAAATATTCTGAGCGTTTACTGTCTATTCTACTTCTCTTCATGGATAGATACAGGTTTTAGAACAATTTTCGGTGAATTTGCATTGATTTGACCCCCTCCAACGACCATCATCCTTTGTGTTTAAACAATAGATTGTTTTGATGTGACGTCATAGTGAAATAGGGCAATTCATATCCTGTTCCAGAGTAGAATCACTGAAAACCATACCCTGTTTGGCGGCATGTACCCGTATGGCAAATATAGGGGAGTGCCCTCCCCCTCCCCCAGATAGATAAGATCGTTTCAAGAAATAGAAAAGATTGAAGGGGGATTGACCATCTATTAACTTTTCAATGTTCCATAATGTTTGCATTAATTACTTCTGATACATAATATATTCTTATTTATTATAGGAAAATACCCAACTAAAGAATGCACATTTGCAACAACTTTACTTGACACTAGAAGCCCTAGGTACCTTCAGTTTTCCTGATACGAAAGATGCAGTATTAAGAAGAAACTTAGCAAAAATGTTCCACCAAGTTGGAAAATACTGTACAAGAAATAACATAGTAACAGAAAAGTGTAACTTAAATCTACAGAACTTTGGGTTGCCCAAAGACCAACCCATGCCTCCCCCTGCTGCACCTCCACCACCACCCCCTCCCCCAATGATCCCATTTTGCACACCTAAAAATTTACACAAAACTCCAAAAAGTAGACAATCTCCTAAGACACAGGCAGCACCCAAAAAGATGGGAGATTGTTCCACTTTGAATGAACAAAGGACCCCTTTACAGGTACTTAATCAAGATCTTTTAAGGAGTATTAAGCACTGCCGCACAGTTGAACTCAAAAGTACACCACTAAAAAGGTCCCCTGGTGGAACGCCAGCAAAGCGACAGCGCCGTTTATCAGAAAATGACACCTCAGACTTAATAACAATAGCTTTAAGAAGGAAATTTAGAAATGCTAGTGTTCAAAGCCCTAATGAAAATAAGTCTCCAAATGTAAAATCACCCAGTTTAGAATTTCCTTAAAAAAAACCCAAGGATGATATAATAAGGTCATTTCTGAAAACTTGTACTTTTTATGATAATAAAAGAGAATTGGTTTAGTCATGCACATTTGGTCACTATTTTATTAATGATTACACAAAGCCTTCATAAATTAATACCTTAAAACAAATCAAACTTGAGATTGCTCTTTCTCAGACTCCAGTTCTTTTTCCATGTTCTCAATAATACTGTCTGTTACTTGGAGTTGTTCTTCCCTGTTCAGTTAAAAAACATATTTAGCTCTTTAAACAACAATATTGTACAGCTCTTTATGTTACAAATTCCAGATGGGTGATGAAAATTTTCAACATATTTGAATACAAACTTTTTAAGCTTTATGAAAAAGTCTTAAAAAAAGTTTAAAAAATTGATACCAAGTCAAATTACATATTTCCACTGCATACCACAAGGTTCATTACTAGGACCTATCATCCCTTCAAAAGTACTTGCCATTTTCTTCTTTTTTGTTCTTTTTCTTCCTTCACCTTTATTTTATATTCTTCAGGGATCAAGAAAGTATTCCCAGCTTGGGCTAATAATCCAATTGGTAGACTAATAAAATTCAAAAAAATTATAATTAATTAATCAATATATTAGGAACCTCAAATTCATTTTTTTGGACTCGGCATCGCATGTGGTCTCACCCTTGATTGAAGGATTTTTTTCTCCAGTTTTTTTCCTTCCAATAAATTCTGACTTAGATAGGATACTGAGATACATTGATACCAGCAATGCAAAAGTATATTGGAAATAAAAAGTACATTACCTGACACCAGAACAGATTAACGAGGATACTACCATGCTTCTCCACCCTCCAAATAGTTTATATAAGGCTCCTGTGGAAGCTGGACCAAAATGTAAAAATATTAGCAGTATTTTTACAAGGTGGGACATCCTAAATCCAATGGCATACATTGGAAAATGAGTATTTGTTTGAGCACAGTAAGTGGTGGTTGCTGAAAGAAATTCATTTAAGACTATAGATTCTTATCTTTCCATCTCTTTGCAAAAATTGACTAATAATAATTTATAAGTAATAATTAATAATAATAAATTAATATTCCTATTGAACATGTTCCTAGTGCTGTAATCCTGTATGCAAGGGAATAGCAAACAGCCAGAAATTTACTAAGTAAAATATATAATTATATCTTACACTAAGATAGTTTGGTAATCTACTTTATGCTATACCTCCAGCAGCCACATAATTCAAAGCATCATTCTTGTCACGATATGTTGTGGATAGAGTTAATAAAAAGCTGATGAAATAATGAATAATAACATTTGTTTAAAGATAAACACATCATGTAAAATAAAATCCCTTAAATTTCAAAAACACTTGCCATTGAATTGACGCTACCCTGCCTGCAGAAGACTTTTTCTATCCTCTGTTTTAGCTTTAGCCTGCTGTGATGCCCTACAGAGTAAAAGAAAAATAGCCTCTGCTTGCAGGGTAGATTGAAAAAAACATCTGCTAAATTCTTTTATGAAATAATTGTTATAAATCTTGCATTTTGATTGCTTTATGACAGCACACAGCACACTTGCTCACTTTCAGTAACTGTTGTGTCCTGCCTATCCAAAATAACGGTTATTGTGATTTGTATTTTATAAAAGAAAAAAACATTGCTAGCTTTTTAGTGTGGAGTTTAGGTTATAAAACATTTGGGGATTGACAAATAAATCAAGAAGTGTTGAGAAGCAGTCTGCTTCGTGATGCCTCTGTAATTACACCTGCAAAGGTTAAGACCTTCGCATGGCTTAGATGACCACGTCAATGGCAGTTCTATCCCTAATTATCCAAAGACATTAAAAGAGGACAACAAGTTTATCAGTTGAATTACTGTCAAGTGTTATCCTCTATAAACAAAGTTAATTTATTTTATTTTTTATCTATCCACTGATGGTTTAAGATAGGACTGAGATAATACCTGTATAAACCTGCAAATAATCCCATCCTCCAGCCCCATCTTGACCCATATTTGACAAATCCAAGTGTCTTGGCTGATTGGAATTCTCTCTGTGCATGCATTTGAGAGTGGTAAACAGTGAGTTGATTTTGTTTGACATAATGATCGGCACCAATCCTGATTCCAAACTGACCACCAAGTAGGAAGCCAAACACTGAACCAATACCAATAATGGTTGGAATGCTCTGTAGTTCTTCAGATATAGTACCGTCTTCACTGCAAAAGGTGTAAATGAAAGAGAATGCGATCAGAATTCAGCCATTAGAAGTAAATAAGCAGGTTCTTAGATTTGTTCACCTCTCACCAATACAGAACAAAAATGATGACTGGTCAATGGCTGGACATGACACATCAGACTGAACATGTGACCAGTCAATGCAACAGGTCAAGATGACTGGGAAGCACGGGTGGCGTGCGCTGCTAATGCCCCGCCTCTCACCAATGCGGCCCGAGTTCGAGTCCTGCCGATCTCAATGTCGTATGTGAGCAGAGTTGTTTGTTGGTTCTCTCCTGTGCTTCGTGGGGTTTTTTCCGGGTTCTCTGGTTTTCCTCCCTCCTCAAAAATCAACTTCTAAATTCTAATTCAATCTTTGGGCTTTCACCTAGTTTGGAGCCTAGCTCTGTTGTGATTGTCCCACGCTGTGATGTGACAGCGAAAAGCTTTGTAGATTTTAGATTTTAGATTTTAGACTGTCCTTTGGCCAGACCAGCACAATATAGAGACGTTTGTCCATTGAACAACCATTATTTTGATATATTACTAGATATGATATAAAATAAGTTTTAAGCTTACAGAAATTTAGCGATGGTAACTTCCCAATGTCAAGTAGATTTCGCACTAGTTACTCCCTCATAGACTACTACTACGTGCTCAATATCTATGCATGTATAAATGTTCAATACTATTAAATAATATGATCACTTATACCTTGTTTCAAACAGTGCCTTGACTCTATCCCATCCTGTCTGGTCCTTCACGTCTTGCTGCACAGAACCTTCGATCGCCATCACGCAACTAAATCTCAGCAGAAAATCTTCTGAAAATTAGACGTTTTGTCGCTTGGTACCCTGTATTATATTTTGCATTGCTATAATATGAGATTTTATGCCGATAATATTTTTTTTCTAAAAACCCGCTTCTCCGTCCGCCATCTTGGATAAAACTCTCTCTAGTCTTACGACCGAGTGAATTTACCCAGAAATCCTTGGACACTGTAAGAAGTTGGGCTACCTGTGGCAATTTTTCATGGATCAAAGCTAGAAGCGGAAAAAGACTACGGAGGAACCGAAAAAGGGTTGAAAATTGAAAATCAATCTCTTGGTCCAATGACTAATGTTTGAATAGTTTGTTAATATAGACAAAATGCTGAAGGAGTGCGGAGTAGCGAGTTTTACAAAGATCACAACACTCAAAAGGACACCAAAGTAAGCTTATTTTGGAAATTACATCGACAGAAGGCTTCCCTCTGAAGCGTGTGAAGTAGTGCGGAGTGCTCGGTTAAGTCTAAAAATGCGTTGCGTGTCGTCTCCGTATTTTCCTTCGTCAGCCGGAAAAATGGAAAATAATTGCGCAATAGTACCCAGGAGTCTTCACGGCAATACCGAAGAGTCCTTTACGGATAAATGATACAGACATCCCGTGTAAAGTCTGATTTATGTTCAAGTGACGGTTGCCAATCAATGTCTAATTTATCAAAGTAATTGATGGGGGGTGGGGCTGCGAATCACGTGTCGGAATTAATGTCTACTCATATTCTTTTCTCGTTAGTTACTGAAATTCAAGGCTCAGAGCAGGATTAGGAATGAATCGAATGTATAAACTGACCAAGAAAGTTCAAGATGACGTAAAAAGATTTTTTATTTGTCTACACAAGCTTCGCAAAGCAGTGTTCTATAAAGGAAGAGTTTAAGATTAATAACTCAGCAACTTAAAGTTAGAAAATATAGGCTAAAATTCTTACCATGAGTGAACAAATCCTATGTTTAATTAATAAAGTTGACGACCTTCAATTCCCCGTGGTAGATCGCCTTCACCTCGATCGTTTTAAGTCATTTTTACTTTCCAGATTTTTACTTAAGATTTTTTT
>NW_022261051.1:35617-61629 GCF_009602425.1 Actinia tenebrosa | reverse complement strand
GGTCTCTCCCCTGATGCTTCGGCTAGAACATTTTCTTGCGTAATTCGTACACCCAAGGGCAGAAGGATTTAATCGCCGTCAGGTCCGAAGTCCATACGCCGCCTCAGCTCTGCGGATGTCTCGGGGGTATGGCACAGTGGAATCGTTTTTTGTTTTTTGTTTTTTTCTTTTGGTGGGTTCGAATCCCATATTATCCACATAAAATTTTTCTTTTTCTTAATTCATTTTTAATTAGATCTAAATCTTCGACAATAAGGCAATCTTTTAAATGAAAAAGTATTTATTCCTATTCGGTTGCTTATAAGCCTGTATAAGTTCAATCAGACGTTATCAGTCATATAAGCAATATCGATCCGCGAAAAGTAGAGCATTCTTTCCTATCTTTCCTGGCAAAGCTTTCTGTCAAGAACATTTACTGCACTTTATGGATCATCTTAAGTCCGCAAAGGACTAGTTGGTGGTGCCGCAAAACTTCTGGGTACTATTGCACATGCAATTTCTGCATTTTCTGACAAGGAAAATAAACAGCCACCCCAATTAATAATATAATATCAAAGGATGGTAAGATGAGAAAATTAATTGGTGATTTTGACAGAGAACATTTGGATATTTGGTCTTGCTGCGTCGTGGCTTTAGGTCAAAATCACAACTGAGTAGTGTGACATGCACAACACAAAACTGTTTATTTCATAGGCTAAAAAAGGGCAGAACCTGCAAATAATAATATTATGTAGAGGACACCTTAAGGGAGAAGATCGTCTTGGACAAGTTAAACGAACTTATATTTTTCTGTAAACATTGCATTATCTTTTGACTAACATTGCAACAAGGCATCTGTGCATGATACAGGCAACCCAGTGAACGCCTATAGAGCGTCTTGTTTTTCTAAAAATCCGCTCCTCCGTCCGCCATCTTGGATAAAACTCTCTCCGCGGCAGTCTTACGAACAAGTGAATTTACCCAGAACTTTTTTTTTTTTTTTTTTAACAGCTTTATTGGGAAACTAATATTACAATGTGTTGAATAGAAAATAATTAATAGTTACCCAGAACAGGACACGAGACCCATGCGAGGTGACCACCTCATGAAATGTTGAAATAATTAAACGTAAAAATATATGCAAAAAATATAACATTGTGCGTAAAAATAAAAATAAGAATGGAAAAATAACCTCTATGACATTCTCGAGAAGCAGACCAGGTACAAGACCTGTCAATATCAAAAACAACTTCCCTGTCTTGGACTCTGTAAGAAGCTAACTATGACTTGGGCTACCTGTGACAATTTTCCCTTGGACTAAAGAGGAACCGAGAAGGAATTGAAAATGATAAAAGATCCCGGATTTGGGCTCTATTTATACAGTGCGTGCAGTTTTGCACAAAAAATAC
The DNA here is from genome assembly GCF_009602425.1 of Actinia tenebrosa. The sequence goes on along the minus strand of NW_022261051.1, from coordinate 60,241 downwards.
TCCGGTAATGACGTCATGGAAGAATATTACAGGAAAAGACTGAACCGGTCTGTTTGTCCAAATGTCCAAAACAGAGAAATTTAATTTGTCGCACACATTTTATCTTCTTTTTTATATTACTGACTATTTTTTAATGCGCTTTCAAGCTATGATCATGGCGGTTTGAATGTTTTCAAGATTTTGAAATTCATGTTTTTATTTGTGTTGATAAATGGGCTTCGAGAGGATACCAGGACCTCATAACATCTGACTTTAAGTTTGTTAGGTCTCACCCTTGATTTGAGGCGGGTATTCTCCTGGTTCTCTGGTTTTCCTCCCGCCGCAAAACCTAACAAGATAAACTCGATCTGTGTGCTAGCCGTGTACTCCATTCATCAACCCAAACTTTGTTCTAGGGTACGATCGATAAACTTAAGGTTGAAACCAATCAACCTTTTGAGGCAAGGTTTAGGGATTTTATAACTTCTCTTTCTATCTCCATTCCCAGCACTATGTTAAGCGACTTGAAGGCGTGTGAAATATCGTGAAACTTTCTCATGTAAATTCTGCTAACAATAGTATGGCTAATAATACCAAGTGACCTTTACTTTTACATTCACGCAAATTAACAAAAGCCCACGTAAAGTTCTTAGGTATCATTCTATGAGCTTCGATTTGATTCATTGCACTTGACTTCTAAATCAGAGAAGAGCGAAGTCAAACATCCTTCCCGTTTGCGTCAACGATTTCATTCAAAAACCTTTGAGTGTGCCATGCTGCACGCACCACGAGTCTGGATTTCTGCGAGTATTTCTAACAGTCTTAGCAGATGGTTAAATCCATTCAATAACTGGGCTTGAAATTGTCATAATGTTTTTCCTACTCCCTTTTGAGGTTTAACTACATCATGAAAGTGTGCGACGTCGCACGCAATACTGTTTTGGACTGCGCAGCCCGCTTGCTCTTCCTTACGACTGGTCTACAGTTAAAATTTGAAGGTTGCATTTCTGTATACCGGAAGTTATATAAGGCAAGACTCATAGCTAATAGCAGTTTCAGTGAAAATAAAAAGTAAAAATTGCACAAATGGAATGTTTGGTCTGGGCCCGCAGTATCAATTGTGATCGAATTGAAATCGAATTTTCGGCTAATCTTTTGTCAGTGCGCTATGCCGGAATTTCGTGCGTGGTATAGCCTATCTGCAGCCGAACGTACGTAACTGTGGGTTAAGGCAAGACTACATGAGAGAAAAGTACGGTTGCACACAGGCTAGCGTGACAAAGTATCTCTATCAGTATTCGAGAAAAATCACCGATCTGAGGGCAAGCCCTATTTCCGCTTCTCGTTTCTAAAATGACCACTTTTCACGAAGGCATGCAAATCTTTTCACACACTGCGTGAGCGATCATGATTTTCTGTATAAATTCTATCTGTTTTAAGTGAAATTAGGTAATTGATGAAATTGATCCATTGGAATCTTAGAAAATTTTTTGACTAGTCACAATTTTTCACTAGCCACGCAGCAGGAGTAAGAACTTATGAGAGTCATGTTTTGCATGATTCACTGATTAGACTGTTGCAATGGCGAGCATTTCTCATAGCAGTATTCATATATTTGTCGATATTGAAAAAGAACCCGAAACAAGTGTATGGTGCACAAACATAAAGAAAAACCAATATTTTTATCCGGCAAATTCGGTTCTAAATCACACTGCCTTCCATCGCCCTGAAGTAGGTAATCTTTCCTATTAAATATTCTACTGACAAGCACGTGCAAAAAGGCGTAAGAAAAGCTACCACGTACGTGAGTCTCTCACATGTAGACGCAGCAGTAGGGAGTGACTTTGCTCAGCATCTTTGCCCTTCACAATGGGAGCCAAGAATTCTTCCAAAAGGCCCGGATCGCGTGTGAAGGGATGTTGTAATAATCAAAAGCCAGAAAAAAGGTTATTTTTTATTAACATGTTTACTTTTTGTCGACGTCGACATTCAATCTTGTAATCCTCAAAATTTAATACTAAAATTAATGAATTACCTGAGCAAATAGTTATATACTAGAGTGAATCGTGAAAAACTTTGTACTTTAGCACAAATTTGCACAAATTACTGTAAGTTCATTAGACCTACAAAACTTTGCGCTAATTTGTACAATTTTGTTAGTTAACTTTTTCAATGATATATATATAGCCTGCAAAGCAGGCGTTCTTGTGGGTTTGGGGAAAAACCGAGGTTTTGGGGGAGCTAGGATATACATGGTACAGTGTATGCATTCTACTGTCTCACTGATGGGTGAGATATAAAGTACTGGGGGAAAATTGGCGCCTTTATGTGACATCCGTTCTCGGAACTTTCTGTCTCGTTTTGAAAAGCGTTTAATATTAAAATCATATTTCAAATTTATAGCCAGATTTTTTTTAGATGTCAAGCATACAGAAATTGCGATTTTTTTCTTAAAGTGGCTTTTAATTGTATGACAGCGGACACAGAATTCTAAAATTGACCTATAAAGAAGGATCGTGATGTCATCCATCCAGTTCAGCCAATCAAATATCATTATCCTCTAGTACTTAAACCAGATTTATCGACAGACCTAAAAACACCAAAGGCGGTAAAAAGTCTTTCCAATGGCAGATTTGCCAATATTCTTCCTTGGCTATGAGCATATTAAGGGTTTTTTAAAACCCTAAATCACTTCCTAAAGCACTTAGGATCTTTCCATAATATTTTGTTTTGTCTAAGAAAAACAATTGTTTTATGTTTAATAACTTTCATAAATTTTGAAATAAAATTTCAAATGTAACACTGCACGTACTGATTTTGTTTGTGTTGAATTTTATAGAATTTAATGTTTTGCCAAAATTTGTTATTGAATAGGTAGCAGTTTTAGTATGAAATTCAAGATCTAAAGCAAGTCACAAGACTGCTTCGCTTGACCTTTGTGTCAACTTAGATTTGTCAATCACTTTCGTAATAAGAAGCCACGAGGATATGAAATGAAATATATTTATACATGATGATCTAATGAGAGCAATTAGCATACTCGTGAGTTTTCCCCTTACAGCTAATGACATTTCTGATCTGTTCTGTGATTGGCTGGTTGGGGGGATTACCGAATAGCAAAAAACATATCAAAGCGATCTATTGATAAAAGTGTATCAGTCGCTCTAGCTCTCACTGGGTTGCTGATGTTGATTTGATCCATGGTCATGTAAGGGAGTTCTGCCATTCAGTAAAAATTTCAACGGCAAGCAAACGAGAATCTGCAAAGTCTTTGAGTAGCAAGTGAAACTATTTTCTTGGAGGTCGCTTGCCAAGGATTTCGTCGCTCCCTCGGCCAGCGTTGGGTAAATAATCTTAAACGATTGTGGATCCTTCAAGTTGGTTTGAAGTTTGCTTCAAAGAAGAAGAAGGTGAAAGTGAAAGCTCTCAGTGACGTATCGTGATATCGTAGCTTTATAGCTCTGCAAGAGTTAAAAACCACCGGCAGTATCTCTGGGGAGAAATATAGGACATTCTTTTGAAGATTTTTAATGTACCATGGGAAGAATTAGAGAAAACACAGATGCTGTGCTCAAAGACGGCTACCTCCTGAAGCAAGGAGATGTCATCAAAGTCCAATGGCACTTGCGATATTTTGTGTTGACAAAAGAGTGCCTATGCTACTATAAGAGTGAAGAAGACTCGGATGAAGATGTTCCTAAGGGAGTGATCTTCTTCAACGACATGTCGCTCTTCGTGGAAGACATCTCTTCCGAGAAACAATCCAAGAAAAAATTTTGCTTGCGCATCGTCAAAAGGTCCACAAACAGCTCCAACAGAACTCTAGTCATTTCAACGTTTTCCGAGGAAGAAAGAAATGACTGGCTAGCCCACATTTTGTTGGCAAAAGCAATGTCTCTTGTCTGTGACCAATCGTGGATTGGAGGGAATGACCCGGAGAAGATAGAACAGAAATCCCCTACTGCGAGCATCAGTAGCTACAGCGACAAGTTTGCAAGTGCCAAGGAAGTCCTTCACAGATGCAAGAGAAGACTCTCTGGCTCGAATCGAGGTGGCTGTAATTTGGAAGAACTCAATCGAAGGTCTAAAAACCTCAACCCAACCTGGAGGCACACGTTGATTGACCTTTCGATCGTGACATGAAAGAATTGATGGAGGATGCTTTCTTGCTCGGTTTCTTGAGTGTCACTCTGGCATTAGAGCAACTAGCACCTAGCGTGTAAAACAATAATGGGTATTACCCTATAACTAGGTTAATAACATGGAAATTCCCTTGCTATAACAATTAGCTAAAGACAGTGAAAGAACTGTGCAGCCCTATAGTCACTCAATGCACGTGCCCTATTGATTCCACTTGGAAAGCTGTGACCACGAAATATTGACCTGAAATCACAAACTGTAGATATATGAATGATTATATTATGGTGAGAAAGAGGAATTTATTTAAATTATAGAACTGTATGTAAATATTCTTTGCAGAACACTTGATTAGTGTATGTTATTGCGAGATTCAAGAGATGTTTTGGTTTGAAACGCAACCCTAAAGAGGCAGGTTTGCCGTCAATTGATGAAGAAGAAGTGCTACAATGTTCTCACAGAATCTTCGGTTATAAACTTTTGTATTTAATGTTTAACCCACCAAATAGCTAATTTATTTAACAAGAAATTTCCCCAAAGAAATATTCTCAAAGAGAAGCAAGGTCTAGGAATGACATAAAAAGAGTTTATATCTAGCTCGGGGAATTTCCCAGCATACTTCGTGTCAACCACTGGGGCTTTGCCAAGAAAACGTGAACAGAATACTAATGTAAGTTGGTAAAAATTCTCATTATAGTTCCAATCGGATAAGAACATCCATGTTAAGAAGATTCATATTGTTGTATACGCCATTAAGATTAAATACACTTGAGTTTGGTTTTATAAAGAGCGGAAATCGCCAAAAAATCACCAAGATAATCTCGGGGATCGATATTTTCTTATTTTTAGTCAGTTAGTCTTAAAGTAGTTATTGTTAGGATATTTTGAAGTGTAAATATGTTAAGTTGGACCAAAAATAAATATTGAAAATGGAACAAAAAGTTTATGTGGTCTTTTAAGTTAAAGATATAATGAATACAGTATGGTACAAATTTGGACTTTGTACATAATTTGAGACAGGAAACCTCGACAAAGCAGGGTATCAAAAGACATTTTCCGAATATATAATCAAAGATTGAGTTTCAGAGAAAGAATACTGGGGATTTAATATCGAGGAAATGTACAAAAACAAATGAAAGTAAAAAAATAAGAACATCTGTTGTTTTGAAGAAAGTAACTCGACACCAAAAGTACATACATTTAGCTTGTTTTCGCCACTGCAGAACAAAAGCCAATTCTTGACCCCTCACCTCTAGGCTCTCTTCACCGTTTGGCATCATGCCATCTTTGTCTTTTGCATTGTGCTTATCTTGTAGTGAGACAGCTTCGATTGTTGTGACGACAAATGAATTGTCAGAGGAGTCAATTTACAGCTATTGTAGCTCTGTGTTTTTTAAGAGAAAAAACAATCAAATACCTTCTAGAAGTTATAAAAAATTGGAACTAAATTCAATCTCGTATGAATTTTCAGGGCAAAAGTAAAAGGTACATTGTTCTTTGTTCTAAAGTTATACCGGTAACGTTTAAATCAAAGCATTGAAATAGAAATCTTGACATCTTGACGTGGACCAAATATAGAAAGCTAAATAGTGTACTTAGGATCACATCCAGGCACCAGTCAGTCTGGTAAACACAGTTGAGACAGTAGGATTTATTTTGACAATGAGCCATGGACACGCCTCCCGAAAAAGCCCCTCAGGTCGACTTTACGGGACTTTTACGGTAGTTTTCGCTTTTGATTTGAACTAACCTTGCTCAGAATTTGCCACAATAAGATGGAACTCTAACGTTTTGGACCCAGCAGACTCCGCTTTGGATATAACCGTGCAGTTTAACAGCAAATGTATGAGAAAATTAAATTTGTCACCGAATAGCGTGTTTATTATTCTAATTAATCATTTCCAAGGTTTTTGGTAGAAATTTCGAGTGCGCCTTTCTTGGCTCGTTTTGGAACTGTTTTGATATAGAAAGACTGTTTCTGCATGTTATCGTTACCATACCTTGATGCTTCCGCTCGTTGCATCAAAACCTTTTTCTATGAGGATTCTCATTTCCTCTTACTAGCCACTAAACACCCCTTTTAAGGTTCCTTTAAAACACTTTTGAAACGCATGTCATATGTCTGTCAGTAGTCGATGTTTTTGCCAACTCTTGTAACGATTAAAAATAAGAAATGGAAGAACATTAGTCGTCTCTTCCGGGTAGTATTCCCTCTTTTTTTAACAATGAGAACGTTAATATTTTCTTATTCCGCTTTGGGCGACATTATCTGACTTTTAAACTGTCAGAGAATCCGTAGAGAAAGCCGGATTCTGGATGTACGAAAGAAATTCCAATATTAAGAAAAAACTATTATTGTGCAATGTTAGCCAACTCTCTAAATTCCAATAGCGCAGCGCACTGATTCTAAAAATAGCTTAAAGATTCGGACAATCAAACATTGCATTCTGTTTAACCGCTACGAGGATTATACGAACCGATTTTATTAATTTTACTTAAAGTTACAATAATAACCCATGTAAACTAAGATCAACTGCGATCGGCTGTGAAAATTATCTGCTGAAAGTAAACTTGTAAGTTTGTTTGTCCGAATTTCGCCTTTGTCTTCGTTTTTATGACGTCACGGTTGCGCTGCGCTATTGGAATCTAGTGGATGATTAGCCACTCTGTGGAACCAACCAGTGTAAATTTTCATTTACTTATTTTATTATTTATACATTAATTATCCTCAAAAAGCTTTAATTGAAGACGGCATAATGCGACGCCTTTACGACCAAACGGCGCATAAATGATTTTTGTCTTGAAGAAGATTTCTATTTCAATAATAAGAAAAATGGACACGGCATGGACAAATTAACCGGGCGTGGAGCTTGCCAGCGATATTCAATTTTTGAATAAATTTTGATTTCATTCGCTATTTTTCGCAGTACCGTGACTATCAAGTGCTCATTGAGTTTATGTAACATTAGCCATTTTTTTTTATATATATGCGCACGCGCATTACAAATTCGTACGCCGTCTATCTTTCCTTTAAATGCGCAGCTCTAATTGTTCCATTTCAATAGCTTTTTGATAAAAACATTCATAGCTATTGCAGACATTTAACCGCTATCAACATTCTTCCTCTCGACTGGTATCGTGATAATGATCAATAACTAGCTTCCACATGGTGACGGCCACTTACGAAAGGGGTCGGCGAAGGCATTCGGCTGCACGAGATAAAATATCACGGTAGAAAACAGGCTAATATAAACAAAACCCGCGCTTGTAGAGTAATGATTCAAGATACCAGTTGACAAATGATTTTGGTTCTTTTCATCTCTTGTCAGATAATAAACAGTTTGTTCAACAAGTTTTGTCTTGCCGAAAACAGATACCTTGGGTATGCTGTTCTTTTTCTATCAATCGGTTAAATGATATATGTATAATGAAAAATGCTGTCGAGAATAATATGGCGAGCATGGCAACTATGTGCAGATAGCGGCTAACTTGATATACTAGATCATTTATTCATCACCTCTCTCTCTCTCTCTCTCTCTCTCTCTCTCTAACTCTTTTCTTCTCTCTTCCTCCTCTATTTTCGCTCGCTCTCCCTTGACAAGTACTATTGTACAGTTTGCAGTTTGCTGTAGCTTTTGCGCTTTGGGATTTATATTATAATCGCTGATACTTGAGACTTTGTTCAATAGCCTGCACCCCTAGGCTTCCAACTCGACGGAGCTGCCGCGTCCTCACAGATCTAAATATATTTATACACTACAAGTCTAATCCCCTCATTTACTTATGAATATCTATCCATAATACTATAAGCCCACTTAATAAGACGAGGCACATTGCTATACAAAGCATAAGGACCATTTTGTTTACAGTCTCCACCGTACGAAGACAGTCCGTTTAGGTACCATCTTCCCTCGTTCTGACACACCAAAGGACCCCCGGAATCTCCACTGCACGAGTCAGATCCCTTTTCACTGTTTCCTGCGCAGATCATTGATTCGTGGAGTGTAGGTCTGCGATAGTTTCTGCAGTAGGACCGAGGCTTGATTGATACGGAGAGTTGCTGGAGAACGGGCGAACGATCCGTCGGGTTCAAAAGAAGACCCCAGCCAGAGGTCCAGCAGTTTGTACCTTGAAAATGTAATAATAATGTAATACGAGAGTGTGAAATCTAATATGCACTTCAAGAACCACGCCCCCTTTATAATGTGCCAAGTAATCAAGAGACATAGCTCTTTTTTGCAGACGAGTGCGCCAACAGCCCGAAACGATACCCGATACCGAAAGGCAGGGTGCTCGAAAAGGTCCTTTCAATGGATGTGAACTTCAATAGACCATGATTATTTCACATCCAGAGAAAGGACCTTTTTTTAAACTCCAAAAGGTCCTTTCAATGGGTGTGAACTCCATTAGACCATGATTATTTCACATCCAGAGAAAGGACCTTTTTTTAAACTCCAAAAGGTCCTTTCAATGGGTGTGAACTCCATTAGACCATGACTATTTCACATCCAGAGAAAGGACCTTTTTTAAAACTCCAAAAGGTCCTTTCAATGGGTGTGAACTCCATTAGAACATGACTATTTCACATCCAGAGAAAGGACCTTTTTTATACTCCAAAAGGTCCTTTCATTGGATGTGAACTCCATTAGAACATGACTATTTCATATCCAGTGAAAGGACATCTTTTATACTCGAAAAGGTCCTTTCATTGGATGTGAACTCCATTAGAACATGACTATTTCACATCCAGTGAAAGGACCTCTTTTATACTAGAAAAGGTCCTTTCACTGGATGTGAACTCCATTAGACCATGACTATTTCACCTTTTCGAGTATAAAAAAGGTCCTTTCATTGGATGTGAACTCCATTAGACCATGACTATTTCACATCCAGTGAAAGGACCTCTTTTATACTCGAAAAGGTCCTTTCATTGGATGTGAACTCCATTAGACCATGACTATTTCACATCCACTGAAAGGACCTTTTTCATAATTGAAAAGCTGTATTTTTTGGTAATATTAAATATCAGAAGAATGACATGTAAAACATAACACTTCATGACAAATACATCGGAAGTTCGCGCTCATGGCGATTATTTCCAAAACGAATGACATATAATCGAAATTAAAATAAGCATGAAATAATAGCCGACATCTTGAATTCTCGAAACACCGTCGGAGGTCACATCGGAGCATTCGTGGGCACATTCAGAATTAGTCCCTCTCGGTCAACTGAACTACGTGTGCCCATCTAGCCACGGCCCGTTTACTTCTTCTGAAATGCACACGCATGCGCAAACGTTTTTCTCTAGTTTCGGCCTGATACTCATGCCTTGGGTGACATGCGCAGTCGATAATTTATAGTTGTCATGGATACAATTGCATTATCATTTCCATCTCTCGAATAAAAAAAGGTCTAAAATCCACGCCCGCGTAAGCGCTTTACTCTGAATAGACCTCCAGACCATGTGTCATTCTCTAGAGTATCATTTCTTTGTTTAACGGTTGCGCTCGGTTGCACATTAAAGAAACATGAATATGGACACAACTCAAACGAAGAATCTTATTCTAAATGGAATGACACGTGATCTGAAATGGGAAAACATTACGTTCGAGCCTTAGGTGACATGCGCAGTTGATAATTCTTAGTTTTCATGGAAACATTTACATCGTAATCCCTACCTTGGGCAAAGAGCTTGGTGTCATTGGTCAAACACACCAAGTCCACTCGTCTATTTATTTTTGCTTGCCGAAAGAGCTTGATGAGGACGATATCATTCGAATATCTCACAGGGCTCCCATAGAGGGGATGTCTGTAAACAGCTATAGCAGGAATATTTTGCACCCAGAGGAATGATGTTGGAGATACCTTGAATGCGCCCAACCTGGAAAACGATGGCAGAGTTAGGGATGGTCTCAGACTGTGATTACCTGCATTTGTAGGTTGGTTATAAGATTCATTTCGGTGATTGACATCAAGTAGTATCGCGATTCTCCTATTAGTTTGATCGGAGCAGCCAATATAAACCCTTATAGAGGAATCGCGATAAAAAAATTTATTGCGATATTTGAGTCGTCAATACCGGTGTATATTGACGACGTTGGACAAAAATATATTCCCTATTGGCCTTCGTCGCTTTGCGACTACGACTGTTTTTTCTCAACTAACCGCAAATATAAACCCATATCGGCGGCTTAAAATCGCAATAAATGATAGGTAGAATATGTATACTCTCTCCTTGACAGCACATGATGGACAACGCTTGCCTGTCGCTGTCTGTTTGTAATGAGTTTTGTGACATTCATTCATCTGATTGATACCAACGAATAGAATACTCTCTGGTTAACCACATGACGGGCAGTGTTTGCCTATCACTGTAGGTCTGTAATCGTGATAGCACATGACGGGCAGTGTTTGCCTGTCACTGTAGGTCTGTAATGTGTTCTATAGGATCAGTAATATTCTGTACCTTATTATGATATCCTTGGGTCGTCTGATACGATCAAAACAGTGAGCTGCTGTCAATACCCATTCATAACCTATCAAAGCACCAGTACAAAACTGGAAGCCTCTGCGATTCATAATCATGACCTGCCACGGCCAGTGGCCTGGTTCCGAAGATTCTTTCCTTTGTCCGTTGACACTGGTACCGAACCGCACAGGGAGATCTGGTTTGTTACCGCACTCTGAGAAATTAAATAAAACAACAGGTAGCCCAAGCTGACAGAGATCAAGGTCAGTTGATAACAAAGGCCACTTCTTAAAAACTACAGAGATGCGCGACTCTAGTGTGAAGTGATAGTACGCGTTCTACACCCCCCTTTACGCCGTAGAGTTGGTTCCTTCTACGTATTCTGTCTGTTCGCGTCGTGCATCCTTAATCATTTGAGTTTGGCATGGAAAACAGCGCTGTTGTCATCATAGTCTTTCTCAGCAATGTAGCTTTAGTAAGAGTGCCTGATCAGCTTGTGGTATACAGACTAACAAAATCAAGCGTTGTATAAGATTACAAAGCTTAAATGTACACGTCGTTGAAGTTTGAAGTATGACGGGCTCTGCGCAAGTCGTTGGGCTAGCTCAAAGCTCAAAGCAATTTATAGTAAGAACCGAGGGTTCAAATGCGCAGGACATTAAAGCTTCGTGGGCTCAAATACGGAAGTCCCTGGGTTCAAATGCGCAAGTTATCTAAGGGTCATGGGTTCACCTACTTACCATATACAGGTGCTAGTGTGCTTCTGGGCTGCAACATACACACAACTCCAGCCAATGCATTAAAATTACAGTTATGCTGCCCCCAGTCGCGATGTCGACACGAAAATAACGATTTCTCTGTTCCCTTACACTGCACATCATCCATCCAAATTCTGCTAGCCCGCTTGCCTGGGTATGAATCACAGCAAGAGACCTTCACTGCTCCCGGGTAACCAAGCATACGACAGGCCACGTGACCATTGCGTAATCGCCAGCTGTCATCACAAATTGCACCCCACTCCCCACGGAAGAATATTTCGACCCGTCCCTCGTTCGGGGTTTTTCCGCCAACCAAGCGAATTCTTTTTCCTCCCATCTGCACTGTTGTTCCTTTGAAGAAAAATAATAATAAGATTATACAAAAGAATTCATATGTCATCCGCGTTTCCCCCCGTTAAGTGGAACTATGACATGTAGTATGAAATGAGAAAATATATATAAAGAGTATTCTCCTGTTATAGTGTCAACAGATATATATCCCATGAAACAAAGCAATCGAAAATAAAATCAAAATACATCGCAGGTCCTTTTTAGCCAGGCATAGAAAATGTTTTCGGACATTTTTTATTGTTTAAAAAATATACATCCAACAAAAATTAAAATATTAAATATCAAGGAACATCTGATCTCTAGAGCTGACATCTAGAGCCGAGGACAAACTATTTGCTCACTTAAAATCAGAAATGTGTTTGTAAATATTGCACCCTTTAACTGTACGTACTTAGAAATCCTGTGGTCCTTTATCAAGTAATCCATCTAAGAGTTAATGTGCTAAAGAAACTGCTTTTTAGGATTAATATTGATTATTGATCAAAAATAACCGGAGACCATACTCCCAGACCCGAATGCTGAAGCGTCGTATGGTAGCGCGAAGCATTTACGGCTACGCCAGAGATTTCGACCCCGACACCGCTATCCCGGGAGGAATTACAGACTGATCAGGAAGCTCGGCCGAAGCCTAAGGGAGGGGTTAGTCAGCCCCTAGACCGTAAATGATTAACCCCTTGCTATGACCAGCAGACCTAGTATTTTGATTTTATCGCTGATGACTAAACGTCCATTGCCATGTGGGATGCGTTTTGAAAAACTGGCTGTTAGACGTTAGCCTTGTTTAAAGTGAAACTCGGATTAGAAATTATAAATTAAGGTAATCCTTTCTGTTTGTTAAGGCACTACAACATCAGGCATTAGAAAAAATACAAATATAGCCAAGTAATAATAATAACGCATGAAGAAAGTATGTTGCGCATGCTATTCTTGGCCTGCGTGTGACGTCATAGCCGTCTTATTGGATAAAACAAACAAATGATTGGTCGCGATTTTTTTAATAAACTTCTTCCAATAAAGTTAGACACCGAAAATCTACTGAGAGCTGTCAGCTGAGATCAGTATACCTATCCATAATCCTGACCAACCTTATTGAGCTGAGTGGGTGAATAAGTCTAATAGAGGTTTTGCACCATCACGTGCCGGCGCCCATACGTACAGCTTGGGCTACCTGTGGTTAGGTGGCAGAACAATGAAATCCCTTTGCTCTCGGGAATTGAATTCTTTCTCATGTAAAACGATTGTATTGTTCCTGTCATCTAACATGGCTGCCGTCACGTGATGGTGCAAAACCTCTATAGGCGGATGTCGCAAATAATTTGCTACGAATACAAAATTTAAAGTAAAATTTAAAAGGAAAGTTATGCAAAAACACACTCCTGTCTAATTATTTCAGGATTCGGATTTTTGCAGATAGATTCGGGCATTAATTTTGACTTATCGACGGTTTTGCAAACCCCTATTCAATCCCCCTCTATTGGAATAATGATTTCATCTAATATCGTGGCGATACTTTTTCTTCTATTATTGACATGGACTGAGATTGGTGCATGCTAAATTTAGGAAGTTTTAAGATTCCGCAATTTTAAACCTATTGGCATTATATCATTTATTCTCTGTACATTAACATTACGATAAAATAGGTACTCACTTGGAATGGGTGTGTAGACTTTTCTCGGTCCATAGTAACACACCACGCCTGCTGCTTRTGTCTTGACATTACAACTGTGGGTACCAAGCCTCTTGTGCGCGCAGTCTAAAATGGACCGTTCGTTACCAGTGCACTTCACACCATCTAGCAACATGTTAAAAGTCCAATGAGGACCGTACTTGCTGCAGCATGACACACTCACGGCTCGCTCAAGTCCTAACATGCGGCAAAACACGTGACCAGCTTGTAGATTCCATGAGGTGCCACATATCGCTCCCCACTTCCCGTCATGACGTACTTCCGCTCTGCCCTCCCAAAATTTTGAACTTCCAACAATACGGACAGGACGAGATTGGAAGCCGATTGTTGTTGGCGAGGTGGGAGGTAGTGTCAATGAAGCTGAAGAGGGAACTAAGAAAGAATCACTTATATGTCAATGACTGAATGACTGACTAAGTGACCTACCAAATAACTCGTTGACTGAATGGATGTCAGACTGACTGTAAGGCTGACTGACTCATTGACTGGCCAACAGCCGACTGTGCGATCGACTGACAGATTGTCTCAAAGACTGGTTGACTTGTTGTCTAACTGACGTACTGATTGACTGGTTAACCATCTGACCAAGTCATCAACTAAATAACTCGTTGACTGAATAATTGTCTATCTGCCTCCTTCCCTATAGACTAACAGCGTGTATTAATGATCGGATAATTTTTTCTTACTTTTCTCTTGTATATGAAACTTTCCAAGCGCCTTAGACGAAGTCTTGTTTTGTGCTTCAACCTCACACACAACTCCAGCAGTCTCTTTATTACTGCAGTCATGTTCTCCCTCTTGTCGTCGCTTACAGTCCATCAACGTCCGTTCGTTCCCAGTACACCTTACATCATCTAGCCATATCTTTTTGGAGACACTTGGTCCATATTTACTACAGCACGATACCCTAAATGCTCGTTTATATCCCAACATACGGCAGACCACGTGACCGTGATTTAAGTCCCAGAGATCGTCGCAAACAGCTCCCCATTCTCCTCGGTAAAACACCTCAACCCGACCCATATGCTGATAAGGACCCCCTGACAGTCGAACTTTGACAGGAGGTGGGTAAACAACTGTTGAAAGAAAAAAAAATCAGTTTATTGATGTGGCGTCCCCCGAAAAGCAATAGAAGATATGTTATTCCAAAATCCAAGAATAGCTGGAATGACTTGTGTTTCTGCTTCTTATTCTCGTCAAGAACATGGACCTTAGTGTTGAGACTGATTCAATGTTCTTTGTATTTAACGAAACCATTTCCATGTCGGAATGACCTTACCAGATGCTTACCAGATGATCTGACAGGGGGGTTATCTGTGTGACACACCACGCCAGCCAGTTCATTAAGATTACAATTATTTTGACCCCACTTCCCATGTGTACATTTGGCCAACGTGTCTTCTGTTCCTTGACAATCAATGTCATCCAACCAGATCCGCCCTGAACGGACTGCAGAGTATTTACTACAACAAGAAACACTCCTTGCTCTCTTGTAACCTAACATTCGGCAGACCACGTGACCTTCTTTCATGCCCCAGTTGTCGTCACAGACTGCTCCCCATTCTTTCCCGTACAGAACTTTAACAGCTCCCTCGTTGGAGAAGTAGCCTCCGACCAGACGAACCTGGATGTCGGGTATGCCTAGAAGTTTAAAACAAAAATGAAGTGAAATGTCACAATACTGTGTCGCCTCGTTCAAGCTTAAAGTAGGTTCTTCTAAGGCAACATTTCCTTTTTTCAACTACATTCCCTGGTTAATGTCTACAGGATATCTGTGTTCACAGGGATCCCGCATGCATTTTTTCTTTAAATGTCCCTTATATGCTGCTCGGAGAAATTCTCTTTTTACCTCAACTGCATTGATTTGTGGTAGTTTGTGGCAAAATGTTTCTTTAAAAATGCAAAAACTTAGTTGGTTTTTATATGGCTGTAGAGACTTAGACTTTAAAAAAATCATGAACTTTTCACTGAAGTACAAAAGTACATATTAGCTACAAACCGTTTTTTGTTCACCAAAGATTTATTATTTTTTCATTTACTGTTTTCATTATTTCGCTTTTGCTAGTCTAATTTTCTTTCTTTGTACTGTAAATATTATGGATGTGAGCCCCCTTGTTAAGCTTTACAGCTTTTGGGGCAACTGTTTAGTCAAATATATTTAAATAAAAAAATCTTTAAAAAAATCATGAATAAGCTAACAAAACCCAAAACAAGTGCGCTCTCTTAATAATAAACAAACCTTCTGCTAAATACCTGGTGTTGGTGCAATTGTTACTGTGCCAAACAGACACTTCACGCTTGCTAAATCATACGAAGTACATTCATAATATTCCCTTCTTCGAGAAGGACAATCATCGAACGAGGTCTCGTAGCCTTGACAACGCACATCAGTCAGCCATATTTGTCCAGAGGCACTTGGCCCGTACTCGCTGCAACAGGACACACTACTGGCACGCTCGTATCCAAGAGAACGACAGAACACATCTCCATCCCTTAGTTCCCATCCTTTATGACACACCCCTCCCCATTCACCATCTCTAAAGACTTCTACTCGACCTTCGTGACGATTTGGACCACCGGTAATACGTAAAGTAGGTGCAGACGTGGGAGATACTGTGAAGAATAAATTATTTTTAGTTTGCAAATCAAATGGTTTTATCTCTTAATGGTTTTATGCTTAATTYCTTGCGCGCAACTGTTAAGATTCGCACCACATCATGCTCAAAGTCAATATTGCGCACCACATTTGACATTCCCATCACACCCTACTCATTTTCCTATATCGTACGCACAACATATTGACCTTCCTATCCCACCTTACTCATTGTGCTCTATAGTGCGCACATTATACTGACCTACCTATCCCACCGTACTCATTGTCCTCTATAGTGCGCACATTGTACCGACCTACCTATCCCACCGTACTCATCGTGCTCTGTAGTGCGCACATTATACCGACCTACCTATCCCACCCTACTCATCGTGGGCACATTATACCGACCTACCTATCCCACCGTACTCATTGTGCTCTATAGTGCGCACATTATACTGACCTTCCTATCACACCCTACTCATTGTCCTCTATAGTGCGCACATTATACCGACCTACCTAACCCACCGTACTCATTGTGCTCTATAGTGCGCACATTATACTGACCTTCCTATCACACCCTACTCATTGTGCTCTATACTGCGCACATTATACCGACCTACCTATCCCACCGTACCCATTGTGCGCACATAATATTGATACATTTAGAAGGATATATTTTCTTACCTCCTGTAGGCAGAGTAATGCCTTCCTTGTAGCACACCACACCGGCTGTTTCTTCCTTGTTACAGTCATTCTTTCCCCACTCTCTTCGTCGACAATCAAAAAGAGATTTCTCGTTGCCTCTACACCTTACATCATCCATCCAAAATACCCCACCTTTTATCGGTCCGTACTTACTACAGCACGACACGCTGACAGCTCGTTCATACCCTAATTGTCGGCATATTACATGACCATTTTTTAGCTTCCAAGAGTCGTCACAAACAGCTCCCCATTGGTTGCGGTAGAAGATTTCAACTCTACCTTCATTTGAAGTTCTGCCACCAGCGAGGCGGAATTTAGTTCTTGATGAAATCGAATCAACTGTTGGAAAATTTGTCTTAGCATTAGTAAAGTCACTCCATAACGAGACAGGACACGACACGCCACGTTCATGCAAGAGAATTACAACATCTGTTTAACTAAACACAGCGCTTAATTACAGATCATGGATATATGAACGCGGCACTGTCACAATCGCGGTGCAACACGACACGACACGACACGATACGACCACGTTCATGCAAAAGAATAACAACAACTGTTTTACCAAACACCGCGCTCAACTGCAGATCATGGATATACTGTATGGACGCCGGACCTTCACGGTCACGATACGGGGAAGACACGAACTGTAAGTCATTTTCAGAGTCATACAAAACCTACGTGTTAGATTCTTCGTACCTGGAGACATAGGTGTAGGCTCTGCCGCGTTAGTACAAATAACCCCAGCTTCTTCCGTCTTTTCGTCACAATCATGGACACCCCAATCACTATGAGAACAGGAGAACAATGAGTCTTCATCTCCATTGCATCCCACATCGTCCAACATCATCTTAAGCGAATGATTTCCTTTGAAGCTGCTACAACACGTGACCATTTTGGCTCGACGGTAGCCAAGCCTGCGGCAGACCACGTGGCCATCACGTGGATCCCAGTAATCGTCACAGATTGTTCCCCAGACTCCGTCTTTCCAGACTTCAACGCGGCCTTCGTGTGGGCCTTGACCATCCATCAGACGAACTCCCTTCGATTCTGATGTCGACAATTCGTTTTCTTAAAGAAGATTAAAATCAGTTTACACTGAATTAATAAACGAGTCCCAATACTAGAAGCGCACAGCTATGTCCTCTTGTTAATTCCCAGGCTTTGTATCAAATATGAGTAGAGTTTATGACGTATAGGTTTCTATTTTGATTAGAGGATTTGTCTCCAGGTTATTTGGTTTTTCTCCCTGTGAGTTAGCTGTGCCCTAAATTTCAATAGCCCAGAGGTGGTTTCAGGGTTCTATCTGTGAGTTAGCCCTGCTCTGACTTTGATAAGCCCAGAGGTTGTTTCAGCGTTCTATCTGGAGAGTTAGCCCTGCCCTGCTTTGATCATCCCAGAGGTTATTTCTGGGTTTGATCTGTGAGTTAGCCGTGCCCTGACTAAGATCAGCCCAGAGGTTGTTTCAGGGTTCTATCTGTGAGTTAGCCCTGCCCTGCTTTGATCATCCCAGAGGTTATTTCTGGGTTTGATCTGTGAGTTAGCCGTGCCCTGACTTTGATCAGCCCAGAGGTTGTTTCAGGGTTCTATCTGTGAGTTAGTCAAGCATTAACTTTGTTCAGTCTTAAGGCTGTTTCGGGGTTCTATCTGTGAGTTAGTCAAGCATTAACTTTGTTCAGTCTCAAGGCTGTTTCGGGGTTCTATCTGAATTAGTCAAGCATTACCTTTGTTCAGTCTTAAGGCTGTTTCGGGGTATTGATGAGATATGAATGGTTTTGAAATATATGTATAACTATTGACATGATCTACGGCCACAAGAGACTAAGCATTTAAGACTTACTTTTTTCACAATCCTGGCCGTTGCCTTGGAAACTTGATGGACAAGTACACTTATATCCACCAATAGTATTAACGCACTGATGAATACATTTATGCGTGTTATCTCTACACTCGTCGATATCTTTTGGAATAAGAAAAGAAGATGTTCATTTGATTTACCAGACTGCTTCAAAGGCCGAGTGGGACAGTGGGACGTTGCTAGTGACAGACGTTTTGAGTAATCTCTCACGTAGCAACTTCTCCTGCAATAAAACTATAAACGTTATCAATTGTTCATCAGCGAAACACAAACAAGTAGCATTATATTTTGCTGGAATTTCAAGTCATCGTACATATGTGTTATCACAAGTCGAAATGTTTTGCGCGCAAAGTTGTAGGCGAAGTCTCAAACCTATTTCAACAAATTCGGCACGCAATAGTTTCTGCTATTTTTATAAACAAGTGAACTCTGTTGTTATGATTTGCACGTTGGATTTTTGTGTTTTTTTTTTCACTGCCGCCAGTCAAAAACATATTTTTGATTGACGGCAGTGAAAACCAAATTTCAGCATGTAGCTCGCTCGAGTTCGCACGATGAGAGGGTAACACGTCGTTGGTTGCACCTTTACGTGTGCATATTGCAGATATATTACATTTTGAAGAAATATATACAATACTGATTTAGATCACAGCTGCCAGCAAAAGATATTGATAGTGTTACCTGCATCTTAACCAATTGACATCAGATTTTTATGTGTCTGTCCTCTTATTGACAATAAATTGCGTCATCACATTGTCAAAGAAGTGTGGATTCACGAGGCATAGCCGAGTGGATCCGCATACTACTTTGACAATGTGATGGCGAAATTTATTGTCAATAAGAGGACAGACACATAAAAATCTGATGTCAATTGGTTTTTTACAATAACAAAAACGATAAAAACTTCTCATTTTTAGCGATCAAAACAACCAATGGAAAGAGCGCGCGCTCGTTGACGTCAGCTTTATCTGTCTGTCCTCTTATCGATGATAAAAATTAACCAATCAGCGCGCGAGAAATTTGTAAGTTATTGTAAAACAATAAATGGTTGGATAAGTGGTCAACAAATACACAAACTAAGACATACATTGCAGTATACTCGAAGACTGCATCTCACTCACCGGTACAGTTTGATCGATCTTTTGTGAGCTGAAAACCTTTCGGACAAGCTACAAAATAGAAAGACCCGAAAATAAAAATTAATTAAATTTTCAATTCTAAATTTTGTCTCAAGTTATAAATTAAGCCTACAATCTAGAAATCCAATCCATTCTCTTTCTGACTTCATTGTTTTCGGTCTTTCTTTGATTAACGGCAACAATGATTGTCGCAAGACCAAAAAATGCGGCTTATTCACCTATTGGGCACTCTTAGTCTCAACGGGATTAATGAACGCTTTACTTTCAACTAACCTTTTCTTTTGTCTTTGGATTGTTTATGTTTTTGTTTCCTTTCCTACCTTGTTCTCATTGGTTTCTTTTGCCTTATTCTATCATATATACACTCCTTTCTACCACCTCTTTCTCTTTCACTCCGACGAAGGACTAGCGTCTGAAACGTCAGTAAGTTTTTTCATCTTTTTCACGGTGCATAATTTACCTTTTCATCACTACAATCTAGAATGCTAGTTGAGGTCTGCTTAGGGTGAGGATTTGGCCAACCTTAAAAAATTCTACTGATAATCCCAATATTTATCTTATCTTATATAAGCCATATATGAGCGTAATATGAGCCAGCTCAACTAGAAACCGTTGAATGCTGTTTCGACCCGAAACGGTTTCTAGTTGAGCTGGCTCATATTACGCGACTTGAAGTTGTGAAAGGCCCATTGGCTCTCTTATTCAGTCGTTTCATATAAGGTTCGTAATTTACCTAGTGCGCATGTTCTTATGTTATAAAGGGGTATGTTCTACCTATTACAATTAATTCCTGTAGTACTTACATATCAGTGGTGGCTCTGTGTTAAGGGTATCTTTATCACAAACTACTCCTGCCGTTTCTTTATAGCTGTCGCAGTTATGCGTCCCGAAGAAACTATGTTGGCATGACAACAGCGAGTTCTCTCCTCCTTCACAATTAACATCGTCTAAAAACAGTTTTGTGCTCAGACTGGAACCATACTTGCTACAGCAAGATACGCTCAGCGCGCGCTTGTAACCAAGGTGACGGCAAATCACGTGTCCGTTGCGTAATTTCCAGTAGTCGTCACACACTGCACCCCAAACGCCGTTATGGAGAACCTCGACGCGACCTTCGTGAGGAAACCGACCACCGGCCAGTCGGAATATCAGACCTATAACGATCATTGGATCATATTAAAACTTAAACCAGTGCCATAAAAGCTTATTTGGAGCATCAGTAACAGAATTCCAAAGGGTGTGAAATATGGATCCCGCTTCATGAATTGAATAGTACGTATTATGGATTCTAGAATTTATGAACCAAAGTTTTATGTTTCGTATTCCATAATATTCCATGAAAAACTCCGGTTTCGAGTTCCCTGATGCCCAGGGTTAGACTTGACTTTGTACTTAATATTCATGTTTTCCAGTGAAGGTTGTGCATTCTTTACTTTATCGTTGGAAAAATGAGACACTGATTTGAGGCTAACCCTGAGTAAATGAGTCTGCAATTTAGAACTCGAAACTGGTGTACATAGCGCGTGTACATAGCTCTCGTTTGCAACTGTTTACGAATGTGCCTTTGAGGGGGGAAATAATATTTCACTATTATTTGGCAATTAGTCTTCGAGCGGCGAGGTAAATATTCTCCATATATACTGAGCCTGAGGCGAATAATTGTTTTAGCATATACCAACTTGTGTACAGAGTAACTTACAGAGTAACTTTTTATATACAATAATTCAATAAAAACAAACAAACAGAAACTTTTAGTTTGCGTGACAAATTCACGCAAAACTTTTAGCAAAGCGTTTAGCAAACCTTTTAGGCCATACTTCGCTGCCTTTTTAGTATTTATAGGAATGGCATTTACTTTCATTTTTTCAATTTCCTCATCGGAAATTGTAGCAAAACGATTGCCGGCAGATGCTATTTGGTTGCCGACTCAATATTCCGAGATTCAGAGGTGAATATCGTACAATATTCACCTCCAATTAACCAATGAGCGCGCGCGTTCTTAGGAAGTACACAAGTTGGTATATGCTAATGTATATTATACCCTTTTGCACAAAGTTCAGGACAAAGATGTCTTTGAAATCCCACAGGAATCCCTCGAGAACATGCGCATGCATGCAAATTAAGGGTGCGTGCTATAACAATAAGTTCATCGTTTAAGAATCGTTTTCAGTGCGCATGCGATTTTATCCCGAAATTCTCATCTTCTTTTGTTTAATCAAGAACAAAAGGTGAGAATTTCGGTATAAAATCGCATGCGCACTGAAAACGATTCTTAAACTATGAACTGGCTTATAGCAGCTATCTTTCTTCATAATGATGCATGTCATTGCTACTTTTTGAGTCTCATTTGCTGCATTCAAGCAGGTTTTTCCAGCTTTTCCCCCTAAAGTCACTGACCTTCAGCTTCTTGGGCTCCCTCGAGAACATGCGCATGCAAAGTAAGTGTACGTGCTATAACAATTCCAATTCCACTGACCTTGAGTTTTCTTGGGCTCCTTACAGACCACTCCAGCCACCTCCTCGTTGTTACAGTTATGTTGACCCCACGCACGCTTTGCGCATTGCATGATGGAACTTTCGTGTCCTTTACACTTGACGTCATCTAGCCAAATCTTCTTTGAATCACTGATACTATACTGACTACAACATGAGACRCTGACTGCTAGACCAAAACCTAACATGTTGCATACCACGTGACCATCTTTTAGATCCCAATTGTCGTCACAGATTGCACCCCACTCTCCATCGTGGAACACCTCGACTCGCCCTTCGTGGACGTCTGGACCACCAGCAAGACGAACATTCTGCCCTTGTGAATAGCGAGAAATATAATAAACATACTGTCATACTATTCTTAATGACTGAGTTACATACGACAGAAACGAGTACGGGGATTCGGGATCATTTACTTGTCGTAGCGAGGGAGGGTTTCGTCATTAAACGTTATGTGGGATTCCTGTGGATTGGGCGGGAAAACGGTATATTGCCTTCCCCTCCCCCCATAACCGAGACCTGTTTGTTACACAGGGTTAACAGTTAATGCTTTTTGAGTAGACAGGCAATAGCTTCAGTAAAATATAAACAGAAGACATAGGAATAATGGGAGAAATTACTGAGAAAGTACCAAGGTGAAGAGAGAGATCTAGCTCTTCCGTAACTGCCAGTTTCAAGGCAGCTGACGGTATCTACAGCTAATCCCTTCCCCTCTACCACGAAAGAAATCGTTGAAAATTTGATGTCCAAAATTTAATTTTGAAAATTCTTATCTGTATGGTGCATTGCTTTCACAGCTATTATTATGCTAATTGCATGGAACCGTGGCCCAGTGGAAAAAAAAGACCTCAACTCTGTATCCAAAAAAACTGCTTGGAAACGACCCTGTCACGGTCACGGTCACGAAACGGCGCGTCACGGTCACGGTTACGAAACGGTGCGCCACGGCACGTTCATGAAGTGAGGATTTTAATATAATCTACTCTTACTTAAGGCTGACGACTTTCCCTGACAGACGACTCCAGCAGATTCTCGATACACGTCACAATCGTGTGTTCCCGCCAAACGCCGTCTACACTTGACCAACGAGTCCTCGTTACCAGTACAGTTGACATCGTCCAATAATACACGTCCTGACGCGCTCGGGCCGTACTTAGAACAACACGACACTCGAACAGCCCTCACGTGCCCTAGCATACGACACACCACGTGACCATCATTGATGTCCCAGTCATCGTCACATACTGAGCCCCAGATTCCTTTGAAATGAATTTCCACGCGTCCTTCTAGTTCATTACTTCCGCCGGTAATACGAACGAATTTCTTTCCTGTGAATAACAAGATAAACCGGTTAGTAACTGGGAATTAGATTTATTCATTTCACGTTGGACTTTGAAATTAAGTTTTCTAAATCACTTTTTATACAGCGTAACAGCTCGTGAGCGTCCACGATAGCAGATATCACAGCTTTGTTCGCGCGTGCGACAAGTATTGCCTATTCTACCACTCCCTTCCGTCAAGGTTAATGRCGCAGTCGCATTCTGACTATGGAATGTACTACTACTACTACGTCTAGAATGCGCGCAGTTTGGCTGCATATCTGGCGTTCCTAGCAGACATTCTAATTAAGAACCCCTTTCAGATGTTAAGTGGGGGTACAAATCTGTTGACCTGGATTTGTGAAACAGACGTTATATTGCTTAATAGAAAAAATTGTATTGTTGTACTGCCGTTAAATTGTCGACGTAAGGTTGTCTAAAGCTAGACGCTGTCCCGACACTGTCCAGAAAGATACGCATCCTTCTCAGTAGCGCAAGCAGATCAAAACACATTTTGAACATCGATAAAAACGCCACTAGTAAAATAATTATGTACGTGTTTAACTGTTAGAACTCAAAGTTGATCAAAGTTGATGATGATGATGTTGATGGTGATGATGATGATGATAATGATAATAATGATGATGGTGGTGGTGGTGGTGGTGGTACGTACGGTAGCGCATTTCTGAATGTGTACCCAATGCGCTTCAAACATCATCTAAATAAAGCTGCACTAGATTAAGCTTTGGATGGGGTTAAACGTAGCATGTCAACTAACCCCCAGGGTACCCCTTTAAAAATCCTCGAAATCTGTTTTGACGTTCCACGGAAGTTTCTAGACCGTAATGTGCGACGTGCCAAAACGTTATGGACCGCAAAGGTGAGGCCTTTTAAAGTATATCCGGAGAAATGAGCAATCCTTTATGAATATCTCTTATCAAACAAAGATTTCAAACCTCATCACAACCATTCTGCGCTACGACCTTCACAAAATGACTATTATCGGGGCATGAAATTCGTCCTCTTACGTTAAAGTAGATTTTCGCATCTAAAAACTTTTACTGCACGGTTAATTGAAATAGGCACGGTTAAACATTTTAGTAATATAACATATTTCAGACGTCCCCCCCCCC
>NW_022261050.1:445604-464530 GCF_009602425.1 Actinia tenebrosa | reverse complement strand
CTTTTATTCTTGTACATATATCTTCTTTTTGTAATTAGCTTTCATTGTTTCATGAATTTATATATAGTTCGTATTATTTTCTTATTCTTATTTGACTTGATAGTGACGTTACGTAAACGTCGAAACGTCGTCTTTTATTAAAATGTATGTTCAATATATGGTTTTTTATCGTTGAATTTCCTAGTTAAATGTTTTAGTAAGTTGCTACTTATGCACAATTTATACGAATTACAATTTATATTTAGTGTATTACTACCAAATCTAGAGTACGTGTCAACAAAACTCGGAAGTCACAAATTGGGCTTAATTTTCTCACATATCTCAAGAAATAAGCTTTTGAAACAAATTTTGTTACGATGTACTTGGTATTATCAACAAACTATACATTTTAAGCGATAATTTTTTTTCGTGTCATATACACTTTAAATATTAATGCTACTTACTTCTTTATCATAAACATTCTTGAATTACATCATTTTAGACAAAGCGACCAGTCAGTAAGTTCAATTTTGTGATGCTGTTGCTATTGATCCTGGATTTTTAATCGCGGGCAATTTTTCTTTTTCTTTTTTATTATTTTTGACAGTACTGGGTATCAAGACGGGTTGTACTCGTTAATCATTAATGAGCACAGAAGGCTCATTTGAATTGATGGTTTTCAACCTTTCCCAAGAGAATTAAATAACAAAAGACACGGCGGCCATGTTGGAGGATATAACAAAAGAATTCATTGACAATTCTTTTGTTAAGTTCCTCCAACATGGCCGCCATGAAAACCATCAATAGTTTTCGTATTATTTTGCATGTGTTTTTATTTTCCATTTCATAAATCGAAGTCCGGCCGCACTACTTACAATCTAAACCTGTTAACTTATACATGAATATAAAACGTTATCGATCGTGTCATGATATAATAATATTTTTTAAGATGTTAGAGTTACGAGCGACTTTCAGCTTGAAGAGAGAAGTCCTTTTTTATCTGATATTTGAATACACTGCTACTAATCTGTATAGGTCTTTCTTTAATCTATGCTCACCTCTGGTGGGGGTCGCGGTATAAAGCTGAAACTGAAACGGCTGAAACATTTGAAAGCGCTGAAACAGCTGAAAATCATAAAAGTCTAAACATTTTATGAATTCAAACCGAAACGTATAAATTATAAATGTGTATATAAATATATAAATTGAGTACAATTCAAATCAATTAAATTTAATTCAATGTTTTACCGCTAAGTGCTGACATGACCACGAAGGTCAATGCATTCTCTTTAATGTCTACCGAACCGGCCCTTCACAAAAACTACACTCCAAACTACTAAACTCTTACTACTTTTTACCCCTTACCCGAAAGAGATGGTAGAGACAGTCCTTTCGGGACAGGGGACACCATAGGCCAATGCCGGACGTGTGTGTTGGAGTGATGCAGTTAAAGTCTGCCAGTTTCTCAGTGGCCACTTGGTGGATGGGATACCCATAACAAAAAGGAATGGCAGTTTGTGAAAAGCAATTTTCCTAGTAAATCATTGTGTTAGAAGGGCTCGGAATCCCCCCCCGGGTCGGAATCTCCGGAATCTCTCAAATGCATCTTGTTGGGTTACCACGGTTACCAGTCTTTATTTGACTTGTGCTCACGATTTGTGCAAGAAATCTTTTGCTGCAAGCCAAGGTGAAGAAAGCCAACAGTAAAGGTTTTTCTAAGTAAGTGTGGTTGATTCAGAGGCAATTCCTTAGAACACATGCAGTAAAACCATGAAATAAAATCAAAATTGATACTGACAAACACTACTATTGAGTGACTAATAATTGATGAGTTGCAAGCATTCCCAAGAGAGTCAAAAGACAAAAACATGGCGGCCATTGTGGTGCCGATGGATGCTAATGAGAAATCTTTTGTTAAATGACACCAAAATGGCCGCGATGACGTAAACTTACAATCAAAGAATAGTTGAAATGATTTGCAATGATAAAATATAGATAAACCTCAAACAAAGAATATTATTCTCAAGAGAATGACACGTGGTGTGAAATGGGTTACGCCCAAGGTAAAGGTTTATTACAGTACAAAGTCACTCTCCACTCGCATGAGAAGACACATTAATATGGATAAACCTCAAACAAAGAACATATGCTCAAGAGAATGACACATGAAACTTATGTAAAAACATTACGATCAAACTAGAATATTTGTACAAGGGTAGTGAGCAAAAAAAATTTACATTTTAAAATCTTTGTCTACTCTTATTTAATCTATATAGTTTTGCTTCACTTCGTTACATGTTTCTCGTTTTCCTAACATCTATATCGAGACTCTTTTTTACAGGTGCTTCATGTATCGCTGCATGTAGATATAGGCCCTGGCTAAACGAGGAAACGTGTTTACTGCGCGCATGTTTCCCCGATGTTTCCAAGTCTAGCCACATGCGAAACATTGCATTTGCTGCGTGCAACAACTTTGCTTCCAAGACGCAAAAATGTTTCTCCTGTGCGCAAGAAACATTTCATGCTTCACATCCAATACGCATGGAAACAATGTTTCCCGATGTTTCCTCGTTTAGTTACGAAAGTCAGCATTCTAAAAATTCTTTGCTTAGTAACGCTCGCTTTATCATGATCTTGTCAAAACAAAATGGCGGACGAGAAGGTCAAAGGTTATTTGAAAGTGCGCATGCGCTAACTGCATGATGTTGACTAAAAATGTTTCCCGATGCTTCCTTACAGTTTTGCCACCTTTGGAAACATTTAAGGAAACATGTTTCTGGAAACAGGTTTTATTCGTTTAGCCAAGGCCCTCAAAGTAAAATAACATGCAGGACTAGTAGAAATTTACTCTCTTGCTTTAAGTCATATTTACAGAGTTCCTACTGATATTGTAGAGCCGTTTTAGCGGGGTTCCAAAACGAAAAGCCATCCAAGACAGGATTTTTTGTTGTCCAAAGTTCTAAATGGACTAACTAGACTACTTATTTGACGTTACGACGGCCATGATGACGGGAAAATATACATTAGAGTTTCGTGTGTTTGTCTTTCTTTTATGAGTAAAGGTGATCGATGTGCCGTCTTAATTTATCTTTTGTTGTATTCTCTCGTAGTAAGCTGTTAATATCAATATCTTGTCATCACTGTAACAAAGCTTTATTTGCCCCTTGGACGCCCCATAATGCTTTTCGATCCAAGATGACCACCGTATCGTCAAAGTAGTCCATTGGTCCATGTGAAGGATACTCAGATTATTTTAAATGATTTTCGCTTTATTTTAGCAGTTTTTGTGAACAGTTCGACCCCGGGAAAATACGTCACAAAACAAAAAAAGTCCTATTCTTTAGCTTCGTCGATTTTGTTCTTTTCGCATGGAGAGCTTTTCAGATACGAGAAAAAGACCGACTTGTAGTAAGGATCCATGGTTCCATATATGATGGGGTTGATCGCTGATCCAATCACACCGATCCCAGACGAGCAAGCATGAAGGTTGAAGTAGATCTCCGAGTACTTTCCGAAGATTCCCGCCAGCTGAACAAAGAGGAATGGGGTCCAACAAGCTGTGTACACGCAGGCAAGCCAGAAGCACATCTTGGTCACGTGACGTTCATCGGCCGAAGCATTGACACCGCTGTTGTTGAGGGACTGGAGAAACAAAGGAGGGAATAAAAAAAACAACAAAATAATAGCTTTAGGTAGGTTTGTATGACTTAGAACAACCGACTATCATCTTCAGCAATATTATGCTGCGTTTGCACCAGTTCACTACCAAAACCAAGCTAAGAGAATTTCAATATCACGAGCGCAGTGTTTTCTCTGGTCAGAAAAAGCCGTAAGGTATTATGGGTATGCGAAAGTAGAGAAAGGTTTTATGGCAGCCATGTTGTAGGGCTGAAGAAATGAGAGATTTTTGCATTTAAAGAGATTTTAATTCCCAAACGAAAAAATTTTGCTTGTTTTGCCCCGGTTCTAATATGGCTCAAGTGCCGTATCTGTTGTAGAAATATACTTTACCTTGTAGATCTTGCAGTAGATGGAGATGGTAACGAAAATCGAGACACCATACAGTGCGGAAGAATATCCCAAGAAGTAAATGGTAAAGGCATCAATCTCGGTGTTGATCAGAAGACAGCGATAGAATTTTGGTTCCAATGTGTCACTCAGAAAAATGCTCCAGGCCACTCCAACCAGTCCCAGGGACACGACGGCACAGGCAACCCAAAACCAAAAAGTCAAAATCTTTGCTTGCTTGAAGGAGAGTTTTGGTTCACGTGGATTGATCATGACATCCTTGCGATGGAAGGCAAGAAGAGGGAAGACTGCATACATCATGGAGATAGAAAGCATGGAAATGAAGATCGAGCCTTCGCATATGGGAGTCTTAGCAACGAGCATGGCGGAAGCGTTGCTACGGTAGACGAGGAGGATGGGAGTAAAAAGGGCGCAGAGAATAAGATCTGCCATGGCGAGGTTGGTGATCAGAAGATGGTAGACATTACGAGTTTTCTTGTCTTTTTGGTAAGCGCGGATGATGATACCATTACCAATGGATCCCACGATGATAGTGAAGACGTAGAGAGGCAACACGAAGGCTGTTGTTTCGGAGTATTGCTGATAAATAGCAGTTCCAGGCATTTTTGTGGGTGTTGCAGTAGATAGCTTTAAAGACGAGTTGTTCATTTAATGGCCGCGTTACTGCGTCTCGCGGAACGTATCTCGGATTCGGGTCAGTGCGCTATTCTATAAACGAGACAAAGCAAATTATGCATTATGAATTTAAAATTTACTAAATAGTAAACGCTTGTGTTGGCCGAGACAAAAATGATTATTCAGTGTGATATTAAGGACATTTGAGTTGTCGTTCTTGTAGGAACCAGCGGCTCAGCGTTCAAAAGCATGTAGCTTTTTCATACATCAATAATCAGTCTCTAGCCTTGGTAGAGTTAAGCGTTGACCACGGCGTTGACTACAGCATTGACTAATAATTAATTTACTCCGGGTTAGCCTAATTCCATCAACGGTAAAGTAAAAAAACACCAACCGTAAAGTAAAAAATTTACAAATTAAAAATACAAACACTGAACAGGGAGCGAACAAAATTGAGCCTAATCCTGCGTAAATGAATCTGTAATCATGGAACAACGATGCGGTATTTAACAAATTTAATTCGACAATGCTCTAATTACGAAATAATTCGTCGAAAAAATCAGCTGGATATTGATAACTGGAAAAACGAGTTATTGGACAGATTTGCGAATCTGCATCTTGGAATAGTTGGTACTACTGTGTCAATGGAAATTATAAGAGAAAAATTGAACGAAAGAAATGAATAAATAAACAACGAAAGAAAGAAAAAAGAGAAGAGAAAGAAAGAGGAGAAAGAAAAAAGGAAATAGAAAGGGAAGAAGGAAAAGAATAATATAAAAGAAAGCCAAGAAAAGAAAAAAATAATTGATGAACGAAGAAAGAGAGGGGAAAAAAACGAAAGAAAAGCCATTAAGAAGGCAAATAGAATATCGCACTGTCTATCTTAATTGGAATCACTTCTCGACTACTATGGACAACTCACACAAATATGGCTATAAAATTCGATCTAACATTTAGGGCGATAAACAAGCATCCTGGTCAATCTTTGCTATTAAGCTTAACGAGCTGCCTCGGCCAATAAGCAGCTGTGTTTTGTGCATGAGTCCTTTTAGCGTAGATTTTCCATAATGAGGCGCCTTAGGACATGTTTTAAGCGGAATGTTTAATTGTAAAAAAATTCGAATTCATTTTAATTCAAAAAACTAAATACGTGACATGTGAGATAGACACACTCGGCGAAAATGTTCAGGAAAACTTCGCTTAGTTTCAAATTAGAGACCATTGTTTTTCAGTGGACAAAGTTCTTTAGTGTTAGACTCTGAGATTCACTGATATTCCCTTCGAAGCTTGATCTAGATTTTTAATAGGGTAGGTTTAATATTGGTTGATTTGTCCTTGACTAAAAAATCCGTAAATTCGTTAGCCGCAATCTATGGTCATCGCTATTGCTCCTGCCATTTTAGGCATTGCGTTGACATGCTTTATTTGATTCCATACTGTGAGGTATTCTATGAAGTTGTGTCTTTGTCTTGAATAGCTTATCATTTGAACAAAAACATTCTACATTGGATTTTAAGATTGAATAAGTGAACCACCTTTAGAGTTGATGAACCAAGATATCTATGACAAACAATATGGAAAAAAAAGAAAAACAATACCTATATGACTAGTGAAATTAATTAATATACGGACACAAGCAATAAAAAAGATTGATCGAAAGATAAAATGCGCTATCTTTATGTGAAAATTAAAAACAAATTGCAGACTTAAAGCTAGGGTCGATTCGGGAACCCGCGGTTTTATCTCGTTAGTAAAATCTATGATCTTGGCATATTGTTTTACCGATTTATTTTATACAATAACTTGAAATTCAGACTAGTTTAGTTCAAAACCTAATAGTCCATATCCTTATTTCGATCTCAAATGAGAAATCTATACGGTATTCTAAATCAAGCCCTTTTCCCCGACTTTAACTCTTAGTCCCGTCTCTAAACCAAAAAAACAAAACAAAACAAAAAAAAAACCGCTAATGGGAATTCAGCTTTTTTATCCAAAAATACCAACAATATTAGAAATGCTTTTCTCGCTTTGAAAAAAAAAACCCACAGGAGAACATTTTAGACCGACTGAATACAACATACCAGTGAAAAGGACCAAACGTGTTTGATAATGTTCTAACCAAGAAGGTTGAAGGTCTTGCTGGCAACTGTCACAGGTGAAGTGCGAGTGAAGGAAAAAAAATCAACCGGATGAAGTAGATATTTTATGCGTGTGCGCATGTATAGTAGCAACGATACCGCAGGCAATTGTAAGACAAGGCGGTAGAGGATTATTTTGTTTATGCTGTTATCTCTAAGTGCTCTTAAATAAACTCTGAGGCCCCGTCCAACACGTATCCGGATATTTTTGAAACATTTTTTTGAAAACGGAACAAAAATAATCCATTTTCAATAATATTCAGCGATATTGATTCACCAAGGCCGCGACCTGGGTTTGATTTTCGCGTCTTATATGAATAGAGTTGCTTGGTGATTCTCCCGTGCACCGAAAGTTTTTCTCTCTCCTAAAAAACCCCAAATGGTAATCCCAAATGGCATCCGGCAGTGGAAGAAAAACCACTCTGTGTTACACCTGTTAATTTCCGGGTTTTTTCCTTCACTTATTCGTATGAATCTGATGAACCTTCAGAGCTATTATTTAACGAGTTGTTTTAAAACTGCTAATTTTTGACAGGAATTTTGAGACCTCAAATTAATTCTGCAAGCCTGATGACGTAGGCTTGATCAGTCACTCAGTCGTGCATACAATAACCGTGGATCAGCCTAGACAGGCCAAGAGCTTTCGGAAAAAGGAACAAAAAAGGAACAAAGATAAAATTTGCAAGATTGGAACGACTATCATAAAGCCCCGTTTACACTGGCGATTTTTGCGGCGATTTATGCGGCGATTTTTGTGGCAATTTTCGGAAATATATAATCTTTTGTCTCATCCTTCAAAAGAGACATTCGTCTAGGGAAAATCTTGGTATCCTGGATAAAACTTTACAAGTAAATTCTTTACCATTATTCATTATCGACAAAATCGCAAAACAATCGCAGCAAAAATCGCTGCAAAAATCGCTAGTGTAAGCTCGGGGCTTAAGATAGACCAAGATCAGTCATCAGTTTTTCTTCTAATTAATGTTAATTCATTAAGGCAGCCTGAAAAGATTTCGAAATTCTGAGTTCTGAAAATGGAAATATGTAATGTTTCAAATACTCGTCACTGTATTCTATTGGGGTTTCAAAATCCGGGTGGAATTTCAAATTTGAAATTCCACGAGAATTTTGTTGAAACCCTAATAGGATACAGTGACGAGTATTTGACACGACATCTTATACCCTTTTTGTTTGTTTGTCTTTATTTCAAAGTTCTAGTACTTTGAAATATTTCAAAGTCCTACTACTCGGACTTTGAAATATTTCAAAGTACTAGAACTTTGAAATGGGTGTGGACGTACTTGATGCGGGGGGTCTCAAACTACTGCATGGTTGGTCGATGAGCTCATGAATGATTAATGGTATAAGATTATAACATATAAACGACAACAAAAAATAAATAAATAAATAAATAAAACAACAAAAATAACGAATACATAACAAAACAGCAAAAGGATAATAATATATAAACGTGGAATATCTAATTGATATCAAAAAGATTTCTTAAGACTGAAATGAGAAATGTGCTGATTTTCCGAATCTTGATAAGTAGTAGAAGAGAAAACAAATTGCAGATTTTTGAATTGTTTTGGTTCTTCTACGTAGAGATTTTTATCGCTAAAATAGCAGATTACTACCTGATTGCGTTCTTTCTGGCAGCTGTTTGATGGTACTAAGTTTTCTCGCCCTCTGATTGGTTCATAGTGAAAACCATTAGAGTGCATTCAGTCAAACTGTTGAATAGTTAGATAAATTTATCTAACTTAGATAACTATTTAGTTGACGTCACCTAAAATAGTAAAAGCGCGCCAAATAACGATCATGCAAATGCGGGGAATTGTTTTACCAGAGAATGAGTGAATAGACATTCATTTCGTAGTTTCAAATTTATGTGAGGTCAGCTAAAATAGTAACTAACTTATCTAATTTAGGTGACGTCAGCTAAACAACAGTTTGACTGAATGCACCCTACGAAGGCAGGCATTTACTCAAACTATAAAACGAATAGCAATTGCTACTGAAAAGCGTTTATCTTCTATGGTACTGGTTCGTTAAGTTTTCTCGCCCTCTGATTGGCTCACTATAGGGGTAGGGCTAGGGCTAGGGCTACAAAGTCGAACGATAAAACAAATAGCTTTTTCCATATTTTTAGCTTTTTGATTGGTAACAGAAAGATCTTTGATCAAGTTCTTTATTTATTTCCGTCATTCTTATGGCAAGTTTATTGCAAGTTCTTCACAAACGGCGAAAATGGCCAGCTGGAAACTTAAAATTTCTTGCTTTTTTAGAATTACCTTTCAAACCGCCTCAAGCTTTACTTAGCTTGAGACTTTCAATACAAATTTCAAATTTTGAAAATCCTTAAAACGGGCTAAATTCAAATAATAACCACACAGAGCGAAAGAAGTGCTATTTGTCAATGATCGGGTAAAATTTCGAGGCTTTATTTCACGTTCCAATTATGTTATTGAAATTTTTGAAGAATCCCCATACATTGCCTCATAGCATGACACCACAGAAACCAAGCTTGGGCTACCTGTGTTTAAATTCTAAAA
This sequence comes from Actinia tenebrosa, assembly GCF_009602425.1. The sequence continues at coordinate 455,214 of NW_022261050.1, read as the reverse complement.
AGCTGCCATTTTGTTGCCACGAAAGGGGGGAGCAATGGCCCTCCTGCCTACGCCCTTGTATTTCTCTATTCTCGCTTCATAAAACTATTAATTATAAGATCCATAAGTGACTGGGCTTTAAAAGGAGTGCACTTATAAATACGTATTGTTATTTGAAGATTTTCGGTTAATTGTTATGTATTCCAGCAAGAAATGCCTGTCATTAAAAAAAAAATTTATTTGCATAAATTCAAGTAAAAAATAAGTAATATTTGAATGCGAGACAAAGAAAAATAATCCAGAACCAAGCTAGAAACGAAATATTGTCGATTGTTTTCTGTCGACTTTCTCACCATTCATCTTGAACTAAACTCCTTTTATTTTTTAACAGCTGCGCGGCTGTCTGTGTAATGGTTCCCTACAGCTTGAAAAATAACTATCAAAACATCAGGAATAGACCAACGGGAAAACCAAACGATAGCTCGTAAAGCAGAGAATATTTTTATCGTCTTGATCTAATTTCTGATAACCAGACATCATCAATGTTTAGATATAAAAATACTGGCACGAAGCGAGAGACGCAGGAAAAAAAACCCGGAGTCATAGCGAGTTGAGCCGCCAGGAATAAAAACATGTTTTTAAAAAACATATTTTTTGTTTATTGTGTCGAGGGAAAACGAGCCTACGATCAGAAAAAACACCAAGTTGAACAGTTATCGCTTTCTAATCGGTAAATGCCAGGTTATAGCAGTTTAAAACAATTTAACGACCATAGAAACACAAACGAAGGATCTATTATATATTCCAATGCTTTGTTTTTTAGCGGAAAATATATCACGTTGCAGCTTGGGCTGAAATGCGTCCTTTTAAAACCATAAAATAACCAAGACCTGTACGCTATATTGTCAAGATATAATACCATACTAAGATATAACATTTATAAAATATCAGTAAAGCATGATGTAACTTATCGCTCTGTAACTAAAAGAGTTTCTACAACGATCGGTCAGCATTCGCGGTCAAGAGTAAAAGTACGCGGTTATTTCTGAAATGATATATTTTGCAAAATATCCTTACCTGAACAAACGATTTCGATGTATTTAGATTAACAGAAGCAAGCGGAAACACTTTTAGACCTTTGTTGTTGCCCTTACCAAGCTCTTTGCTCTTTGCAGTGTACCAGTGACAGATGATATACAGTCCAGGAATACTTTAAGTAACCTTTGTTGAACTGTAGATTAAAGACAAAAGACCGCTCTTAGGTATCTCATTATTATTCCATATTTTCTTGGAAAACGAGTCCCCAGGCTGGGTTAACGAAATGGGGATTTTGAAAAATAAATTTAGGAATTTAGTTCATTTTATTATTAGGCCGTGGGATATGGGGAGGGGGGGGGGGGGGGTCATAAAAAATCCGTCGTAATTCAATAGGACATACCACAAAAAACATCGGGAATTCGTTTTTTTATTTCATTTTCATCAATAACCTGGCTGAAGTCATCTCTGAGGGAGCTACGGCTGCTTTGTATTCAGATAACACAAAGCTGTTTCGTAATTTACATCTGAAAACGACTGTGAGGACCTTCAACACGCACTGACAAACCTTCACGCGCGGACCTGAAGCAACAACATAAAATTTAACGGCAAATGTAAAACCTTGTCGATGACATGCAAGAAAAGTCCAACATCTTTTTGGGTACTATCTTGGGAAAGAAGAAATTCTTCAAACACAAAAGGAAAAAGATCTAGGAGTCTTCGTTAGACAGCTGACCTTGTTCACGAAGTCGTGTCACGGATAAATTAATACTATATTTATTTCAATTGATTTTATCTATTTGTTTTGTGCTTTCTCAAGGGAAGTGACTAGTATGGCAATCCGCGCTCTTCTTATTGCAATTGCGGGTAGACTGGCCCTTCACATTCATTTTTCTAATTGTTCTACTATCTTATGTAATACCTTATAAATAGGCATTACCCAATAAAGTCGTAAAATTAAAAAACTGAATGAAAACGGTTTCTAGCGAGCGCTGGCTTCGTGCGCGTGCGCGAGCGATTTGTTAGTTGTTGACGTAATTTGTTGGTATGTCCTTTTATTTACCACGGCTCTCGACCAATCAGAAAGTGAGATAATTTACATTTGTGATAAATTTAACAAATTTACGATGGTTGAGCGTGGTATGTCCTCTTATTTACCACGATATGACGTCAAAAGTTGGTCAAAATGTTATGGACTCACGAGGCGTAAGCCGAGTGGGTCCATAACTAATTTTGACCAACGTTTGGCGTCATATCGTGGTAAATAAGAGGACATACCACGCTAAACCATCGTAAATTTGTTTTTTACTACAAAACTCACAAAACTCTAGGAAATAGACTGCACGAAATCTTGCATGACGCCATTTGTTGGTATGGCCTCTTATTTACGACGTTTTTTAACCATTCAGCGCGCGAGAAAATTTACAATTGTGGTAAAAGATATAAATTTGTACCAGCACTGAGTACATGATCCAGCTCCAAAAAACTTCCTTTCTAATTGATTCTATAGGCTTAAAAACAGGATGAAATTTAGAACAAGTAAAAAGTTAAAAAGAATTAGACTAATCCCTTAAAAGCCACAAGCTTTCCTGTGTGTTAAGTGACTGGTCCATTAACAAAAATTTAATTGTCAGTAGGAATTAAGCTCGAGAGGGTTCCCGGAGAACCGCTAGAGGATTATCCTTTTGCGAAGAAATGGGCAAAAAGAAAACATATTCCGCGTTTTTTTCGGGACTAATAGTGAATGTTTTGAAGCTGTGTAGCCGGCCCAAAATGGAAAGAGGGAGGGGGTGGATTAGCTGTGGGAAGGGGGACATGAGGAGAGGATGCGGGGAACTAGCCCGGAGGGTCGTTTTCTGATGTGCTTCCTTCCTAAACGATTCTGGGTCTTTCTTGTGACAATCTTTATCGTATAGACCCCTTGCATGTGACGTCAAAGCAGCTCAATTTGGAGGACAAAACGAAAGAATTTCAATCTCCTGATAATTGGAAACCTATTGTTTTGTCCTCCAAATTGAGCTGCGTTTTGACATACTGCAAGGGGTTTATTCCGGGTTACACTTTTTGTTTTAAGGGTATTGTTTAACTCCAAATTCATTATCCGTGGCTATTGTTTTATTGTCTTCATGCTTCAGGTGCCTTGCATGCAAGTCATTATTTATCGCTGGAGGAGGGGAGGGGGGGCGGAGATCGGGGATTAAATAGACAACTGTAGGGGGATCAGCTTTACGCATATGGTATCAAAGAGGGATCCCTCAGTAGTAAAAAAGAATTATAAAGAAATAATGTCTCTTTGAGGTGATCAGTTGGAAGGATACCTAAAATCGCTAAAAAAAAAAGCTTAAAATCGAAAATACAAGACGGTAAGTACACTTCTTTTTATAAACTCGAAGTTTTATTTCCAAAATCTTAGCGAAACCTCACAAAAGTTTAGCAAAATCGAATTTACTAAATACATTTTCTCATAAAAGTGGAGAGCCTGGGTAACCTGTGGTTAATCTTTATGATGCTGCAACAAAAATCGTCCGAACGTTTTTTTCAATTTATATCTATCAGTAAGGAAAGTTCGCCAAAATTAAAAAGAGAAGAAAATCAGTTTTTATTCAGGCTGGTTCAAAGCTATATAAGAAATACAAAGAGGTTCTGAATGTGTGTGTGTGTGTGTGTGTGTGTGTGTGTGTGTGTGTGTGTGTGTGTGTGTGTGTCCGTGTGTCCATTGTGAACTCGTTATCATAAACTAAATTTTAATTCAATGTATTTAATATTCTTCTGATTTGATATTGTAAATATCTATATTCGTACTATTATCTTACTTTTTGTTTTCCTTCTATTTGTACTCCGTAAATCATTGTACAATATAATTAATAATTTTCATACATTGTGATCTCCCTAGATGAGCCGTTATGGCTCTTGGAGCTAACAATCAGAAAATATATGGTTAAATAAAAATAAGAATAAAAAAAAGGTAAGGAAAGTATAGGCCAATAACCTGACCGCTATGCCTTGATCACTTGTCAGTATTTGGTGCGTGTTTATAGATGATCATTACGCAGCATGAGTTTTTAATCTGGTCTTACTACCTGCCGAGCGAAAATCGTTTTTTTGTTATATAAATATACATATGTATAAATAGTCGTGCAAAGTCTAAATTTGGACTAGGAAGATATGAATGGATGTATTATCTGGAAATAGTACGATGTGATGGGGCGGAAGTGTTATTGGATTAGCTATAAATTTGAAGGATTGGCTTACGTCCTTTGACATATATAACGCAAAAATAGCTTAGTGAATAGGCCTTTTATGATGGGTAAATAAGTATTTTCAAAATGTTTGGTATTTTAGAACAAATCCCAAAATCATAGAGTAGTTTTTTTGCGTATATATAGGTCTAGAATCCACTTTTTATAATCATTTCCCTACTGAAGATAGCAATTGTATTGCTAAACATAGTTTTGAAAAAGTATATTTTTGGGGTGCAACCCAAAATAACAATGAAACAGCGCCATGTTGGTAGATCTAAAAACAGAAGCTAATTAGGAATGCTTTGTTAATATGACGGCTATGGCGTAACATGCAACCCAAGAACTGAGTTCTTATCAGGTCGCAATATGCGTGCGTAAAACTCTCATCGAGGAGCAAACAAAGCAGTACTTTTCTAACTTTGAGTATTTTCAAATTTATCGGCAATGTTGGTTTCAATCTTGTTGGAGGAGCTATGGGAGGGGCACCCCCAATATGGCGTCATTTGGGGAGGGATGGTCAGTTGGACTTTGACCTTACGTCTATCACAGTGAGGGGAGGGGAGGGGTATCTTTCAGAATGTGTGACTAGATGACATCCCTCACAGAATAACACCACCCCCCTCCATAACAGATATGGAGGAGGTGGTCTTGGCAGTGGAGAGCACTAGTATTTGATTTTTTTCCTCCTAGCCAGAGAGATAGATAAATTCAGTTATTGAACATCAAGGCAGTTGCTGGGGTCTTAACTACTTCTAATCCCACTCTGGGACTAATTAATTAATAATCTGACCTACAAAAGCCCTTTTTATTAATTATCTGCCGGAGACTCTCGAGATCGAGGGTTTTTCTACGTGTTCTCTGGTTTTGTTTTCTCTACAAATAAATCTAACACGCTAAATTCCAATTCAATATGTGCAGCCATGCCCCGACTGTCACGATCAAGAAGTTGAAAGTTTGTAATCTTCAAAGATTCAATAATGTTGAATTACTCAACTCTTAGCCACTTATTGCTATGAATGATATAAAAATCTACACCAAGGCAAAAGTTAACGTGAAATCTAATTGTCTGTCCCCTCCCCCTCCCCCCTATGAAGCCCCTGGGGCTCAGCATTGATAGGTATATAATCACATTAATCGCGGTGTCGCGCGGCACAACTACTACCAGAATCCTTTGCACACTGTCTCTACGGTCATGAAGCATCTAACCACCGGAAAAACTTTTTCTTTTAATTGGGATTAAAAAGCATTATGGCGAAAGTAGCTAATGATCAGATAATGTTAATGATAATGAATTCATGACGCAAACGACAATATTTCGTGATTATAGCACAGGCAAAATAGTGGCACGAATATCTAACATAAGTAAATAAATTTAATTTTTTACTGTGAATTAACAGGAATTAAGGTTTTTGAAACAAACATTGTTTATACTTCTCTAAAGTTATAGACCCTAAGGGGACATGTTTCATCAACTTTCGTTCCGTGCGCGTCGAGCCCTGCCGTGACAAAGAAATGAAAACCTCGTGCACTTGAACATGCATGTCGATACACGAAAAGTTGAGAACAAATTTCAGTCGTACTTCCGCAGGAAATAAGGGATATAGCACTGATGCGGGAAGTTTTAGAAATGATACGACAACCTTCAGTGCTGGATTCAACGTCTTAAACTGAAGACAGGAAGCAACATATGCTGTAAAATAGTGCCTTTTATTCTGAAGTAAGAAGACGACGATGTTTAAAAAAGACTTAATGCTTTTTAAAAATAACAAGTGCTGTGATTTTACTGAACTTTAATTCACCACAGCAAGCCAAATGTTTCTTGATTCATAGATTGTTGGATATTTTTCCTTGGGCTCTTTTTTATTTCAGGTTTTGATAGATTATATTATCTATCGCGCAAAAACCTTATCCATTCAAAATCAAGGTCCGATCCTGCGAGGGAGGAGGGGGAGGAAAGAAAATGTGACCGGAAGTACGTCATCATTACTTTAACGGGTAACATTTCACTTGACCTTCAAGAAAGCTGAATCATCGCTCATGTTACGTCCATATTTCACAGGTTTTCTTTCGTCATTGTGTCGACAAAAAAGATGTGAGGTTTTGAAGGAAATTTATAAACCTGAAGACGTCGGCATCAAACGATAATTTGCTTATTTTTTGCGATTGCGTTGCTGCAGTTTTATTCTCACAATCCAACACTGCAGCAACGCTGGCTGGGACGCTGATAGATTTGACTCGAGTCAGCGTGTTTGAAATTATTTAGACATTTTGTTGGAAAAAAAAAAGATTAATCCAATATGTTTTCCTATTAAATTTGCAAATATTACGTGTTCTTATTTTAAAGCATGACTAATGATGCCGATACCTTGTTACGATGTGATTACTTCACCGTACTAGATCCGGTCCTTAGTCAGTACTCATCCTTGCAAGTCGACCAGTCATCGATAAACGTTCATTTTTATGGAAACAGAAACAGAATAGGATAGAAAAGGACAACTTGGTCTTTTGGAAACTTTCGACAACCAGATTTCTATCACTTAACATGTTGATGGGAAACTTCCCTTTTGGTAAGCAAGCAGGCAAACCTGCTTCCTCTTTCTCACGGCTTGTCAAAAAGTGCGCACTTTAACCACTTCCTGTCGGGAAGGAAATAGAAGTTAGGGACGGTTAGTCATATAGTCCGGTACCTTTACGCAAGCCTTTACAGATATGCATGGGTACATTTATCGATGTATGATCCTCAGCATGCAGCAATTTAGAAATCAATGGAAAATTGCGTAAAACGGCCATGTGATTAGCTGCGTAATCTTCACAAGTTTGCCTTGTGACACTATGTTGAAGAGATCCGAGTTTAAAGAATTGTGAGATTCCGCGTTAAACCGCTGGTCAGTGTAGTGACACGAATGACTAACAGGTGCGAGGGCGGGCACCGATCACTCATCATCCTGTAAGGGAAATATGATTCGTATGACGTGGTTTGTGGAATATGAATACTGACTCAGCACCACAGAAAAGACCGTCAGGTTCAGGTGTGAACACACAGTTGATTGAGCACCGCACAGGAGATAGGGATTATTATATATAATTAAGCAAGAATACTGGAATCAATTATTAAGTCTTTTCATTCAACATGGACGATCTATTCAGGACTGTCCCAGAGCAGGCTATCCCGGTGGAAGCGCAAATCGTTGGTGAAGTTCCAAAATGGATAAAAGGATGCTTACTTCGCAACGGACCGGCAATGTACGAAATTGGAAAAGATGCTTATAATCATTGGTTTGATGGTCTTGGGATGCTACATAGCTACTGTATAGAAGATGGCAAAGTCACATACACAAGTCGCCACTTGCGAAGCCAGGCTTTTCTCAGAGGACAAGAGAAAAGAGGGATAGCAATGGCAGAATTTGGTACTCCGGTTCCACCAGATCCGTGCAAGAATATTTTCGCTCGCTTCTTCTCCCTTTTCGTCCCGCCTGAAAGAACTGACAATTGTTCTGTAAGCGTGATGAACATGAAAGGCAAGGTTTATGCTGGCAGCGACTCGCCGTATTTTTTTGGCTTCGATTCCCATACTCTTCAAACCTATCAGTCTTATAACCTCAGAAAGGATTGTGGCGGTGAGTGAATTATATTTTGATTACGTTTTGATTATGTTTGGTCTTGACATGTTTGTAATCATACCGTAATAATGTAATATTGAAGAGTTATACAAACAACTCTCATTACTTTAGACTACTGTTTTCAACTGAACACCAAACGAGGCTCCTTTATTTTGAATTTGTTGATAAAAATTTAGGTCATTTTATAATTTATTTATCTTTGTCAAGAAAATACGCTATACATACATTTATGTAACTCTATTTACGAACAACAGGTCTGAACAGATTCTGATTTCGACACGTAGAGACAAGAGCTCACCTACCTAGGTGAAGTCAAAAGGCGTACGCGTATTGACAGTCGACACTATCAGTATCAAAAATTCTAAACGGTATTCTGTGGAAAAACGGAACTCTAGGTAATCGCAGCCACGCCGGTCAAGTTCGTTTCTAAAATCATTATATAAGAGGGATAATTAAATTCAAGTCAAGAGAAGCTAACTATTAAATATGGTTAAAATGTACGACAAAGCACGCGCAGGTTCTGCTCTCTGTGAAATTAATTTGACGGCTTTTTGCAAAATAAGCATTCTTCATGATACAATTCAATGCCCCTTCAAGACGATTTTTCTATCCTGGAGTGTGAACTACACCAACTTGCAAGAACGTTGACATACGAAAATAGAACATTAGTGATTTAGTGGGATAGGAATCATATTAAAAAACAAAAGAAGATCACTGAAGCTGAACTTTTTCCTTTGTCTTTTAATGTATTCCTTTCTCACTAAATTACTAATGTTCTATTTTCGTATGTCAACGTTCTTGCAAGTAGGTGTATATCGCGATACTAAGTAAGGAAGACCTAGTTTTGTCTACTGACGCAAGAACGACTGGTATAAACAACGACAGTTTGCAAACCCCTTTTTAGGCAAAACTAAACTTTTGTCGAACCGCAAAGTGCTATATCATAGGCGGCGCTTCCGCCAGTCGTTAATTTTAGGAAGATCGTAACTGGGAGTAAATTAGGTATATCAGTACGGACTTTGCTACGGATGCTAAACCAAGGTGAATATATTTTAGAGCCTAGTAATTATAATATTATTGTTAATCAAGTGTGATTGTCTCTCAATGGAACATGCGCAATAGAAAAATCTAATTATAGATTATTATCATTCAGAAGGCATACGTCGACGCAGCAACTACAATTTTCACGCATTCAATTTGGGTTAATATCGTAGTTTGAGATCGTTTTTGGGTCAGTTATGAAAATGTACCTCTTGAGATTTGTCTCGCTGTGTCTCACTTAACCTTTACACATTCAATCCTGATTTTTAATTGATAATATACTGATATGTATTATTGTAAGGGGCATCGAGCTGCGAGGAAAGTTTCCTTGGACATAACCTTCAAGGGTACGTGTACATCACGTGGCAGAGTTCTTTGGCGCTACGCCCATTCAAATTTAACAATGAGGTTTTAAGTATCTAGGCTTGTATTTCGCTAACGACACCGATTATTTTCATGTAATGATGTTACGGATCGAATAAAGTCAATTAGAAGATGAAAGCTTTAACCTATATATTATTTAAAGGACAACTGACCCTCCAAAATGACCCATTTTTAAGAGGAACTACATCATTTGAGAAGTCCAAAAATCCAGTTTTTAAAGGGGATAGAGCATCCATTTTTCTAAAACAATTTTTTGAAAACATCGCATATATCGCTCTGGTGGCCGCCATCTTGCGCTTTTATCGCGGG
>NW_022261050.1:428329-440234 GCF_009602425.1 Actinia tenebrosa | reverse complement strand
TGCGGGCTCAAATATGGCGCTCTTCTATTGCTATTTTTCGCGAATTGATTATTTCTTTTCGGCGACATAGAAGCTGTATCAGAGTTCAAAGTTGAATTTATGTGATCTATGTACGTTGTAGTTTTATATGAAAAACGGCAATTTTTGGGGTCAGTTGTCCTTTAAGTGGTACCTGCGTTAAGCAGACCACGTGGACACCTTAAGGACCTTGCCTTGTGCCTGCTAAATAGAAGTCCGGGATATAGAGATGCACAATGTATGTATAAAGGTTAGATATTGATGGTTTTCACGTCGGCCATGTTGGAGGAACTTAACAAAAGAATTGTCAATTAATTCTTTTGTTATATCCTCCAACATGGCCACCGTGTCTTTTGTTATTTAATTCTCTTGGGAATGGTTGAAAACCATCAATAGAGGCCTTATCGTAAATATTTTTGAACCCACACAGCCAGTAGTATAAAGGTATCACTCTGTTTTAGCATCGATAAATATGAGGTGCGAAATGCGCACACGAGCTGACAGATCATGACAACTAATCTCTCCCTCACATCTCGACCAATGAGTAATGTTTTCGTAAATTGATATCCAAAGCATCACAAGTATGTTTACCCATGGAGGTGTAATGGACACTTCGGGTTTACTTTACTATCTCCCTTTGACGAAGCTGCTTTAAAATATTGCTAAGCCGATGATTCGAGTCATTCACGTCCTTCCGGTGAATGTTAAACTATTCTTTAAATAGAGTACTAGTTTAATGACGTTGTAGGTGACAAAGAGCCGAAGGTGGAGTACAACTAGGAAGAACAATCTAAGAAAAAGTGTTGATTTCTTAAAAAAGAAGTGCGCCCTTTTTCTTTGGAATGACATAAAAAAGATTTGAGACAGTCCGATGGCGAAGAAAAGCTTTTTTGAAATTGAAAATTATTAATTGTCGAATTCTGGAAGCACTATAGCTTGTAAAATTCGTTTAAAAGAATTTGAAGCGTATAATAAATGATTTTAGCTAAAGAACGGTTGACTTCTGGCCTAACTCGAAGTAATATAATCAACAGTGCTAGATACTGTAACAATGCAAAGACAAGGACATTCATAGCCTGCGTAGCCAGGCGTTCCTTGTGGGTTTTGGCTACGCAGGCTAGGACATTCAAGGTCATTTATTCGCATCATCAGATGTTCAGCATCCCGCGTAGTTGAACGAAACACAGTTGTTAAGCTTAATAATAATAATAATAATAATAATAATAATAATAATAATAATAATAATAATAATATGCTTGTATAGCGCACATACAATCCTGATCTATGCGCTTATGTATATATGTATGCTGTTATATATTGGAAATAGAAGAAATAAAAAACGAAGACAGCAGAGAGTTCCATAGTTCAATAGCACTGTCGGACAGAGAAAGAACGATGACCATATGTTTTCAGATTGTAGTTATCCTGTTTTAATAAGACGCCAGAAGAAGATCGAAGTAATCTTGGTGGTTTATAAAGTGGAATCATGTCAGAAATGTAGGATGGAGCCAAATGGTGTATTGCTTTGAATGTAAGGAGAAGAATCTTTAATTTAATGCGCTCAGACACACGTAGCTAGTGTAAGTTGTGAATATAGGCGTGATGTGATCAGATTTTCGGGGTAAGGTTATGAGTCTAGCAGCACCGTTTTGTACTGATTGGATCGGTTAAACATATGGGAAGGCCATAGAGAAGACTATTATAATCATCAATCTTGGAAGAAACAAATGCATGGATTAAAGTTTCTGTTGTCTCAGTGGATAGGTATTTTCTGATGTTAGCAATTTTGCGGAGGTGGTAGAAGGCAGTTTTACAAACGCTGTTGGCATGAAGAACCAAAGAGAATCGAAGAAGACACCAATGTTTCTTGCTTTTGTTGAAGGTTTATGAACATCATTAGCAAATTGTATGGTTGGTATAGATTTTAGAGTAATGGTTTTGGAATGAAGGAAGAGTAACTCTTTTTTATCTGTGTTCAATTTTAGTTTAATGATCGTTATCCGATTAGCAATATCGTTTTCAATCCTGGTAGTAGTTTGAGTGATTGCAGCGTCATCGATCCTTGTTAGAAAAAGGTATGTATAGTTGTGTGTCATCTGCATAGAGATGATATGACATATTATGATGTCGCAGTAGTCAGCAACTGGTGAAGTGTAGAGAAGGTATAATATTGGTCCAAGAACAGAACCTTGAGGAACACCGCGACTTAAATCCAGAGAATCAGAAGACACAATATCCAGCAAAACGAACTGTAATCGATTGGAAAGATATGACTTAAGCCAGTTAAGAGCACTACCATGAATACCAAATCTTGTTTGAAGACGGTTTAGAAGTATGACATGATCTACAGTATCAAAAGCAGCAGACAAGTCAAGCAAGAGAAGCTTAGCGTGTGGTCTCTCTACAATGTTGAGAAAATTTCATGCCATTTGAAAAATCAACTGCGAGACTGTGACGTTACGGTACCATGACCGTGACGATGCTATGTCGTGACGGTACCGTGACCGTGACACGTCGTGACGGTATTGTGAGCGTGACGATGCTATGTCATGACGGTACCATGACGGTGCCATGTCGTGACGGTATTGCCGTACATTCTAGAAGAGCAATAATAATCTCGCACACTTTCATTGACCGTGCCTTGCCATTTCACCAAAATCTACTCATAGGCAAGAGAATAACACACGGTCTGAAATGGATAGAACGTTACATTGTACCTTAGTAATGCACATACTTATTTCAATCAAGTCACAGGTAGCCCAAGCTTGGTTTCTGTGGTGTCCTGTTATAAGGAATTGTATTCATCAAAAATTTCAATAAAATCACTAAAACGTGAAATAAAGCCTCGAAATTTTACCCGATCATTGAGAAATAGCACTTCTTTTGCTCTGCGTGGTTATTTTTTAAATTTAGCCCGTTTTAAGACTTTTTTCCCCACCAGTAAGAAATAAGTGGGGAAAAAATATTTATTTCACGTTTCAATGATTTTATTGAAATTTTTGATGAATCCCCATACATTTCCTTATAACAGGACACCACAGAAACCAAGCTTGGGCTACCTGTGTTCAAGTTAGTCGGATCATAGGAATTTTTGTGATGCCATATGCAGCTTGAAGATGCTCAGAAGAGGTGAGACAGTAACTGGTAAAAGATGTGCAAGTCCATTAACAGTTATCAAGCGGTTCAGTGAAACATGTAAAATGTATTTACCTTTAATCCTTATTGGTCTGAGCTTTGTAGCCTATCAGATGACTAACTTTAGCGAAATAAGTATACGATATATCTTCCCTATAGCTACTGTAAAGAGCTTTTAAGCGTGACGTCATTCAAATAATTTTTTAAGCATATACGACGTTATTCCGGATCCAAAACAAAAATGCAGTTCTGTAAAGATTATGTTGTAGTTTCCTTTGAAATGAGTTTTTGCTTAAAATTCTAAATATTTAATGGCAAAGGATGATTTTTGAATCTCATTTTTCGTCTATTATGGTTCAATAGTTCTACAATAGTTCTGATCTAAAGACACACAAAGAAAGTGACAATGTGTCATTAACTTTCGCACTATTTTACCATCTTTTGAAAACTATTTTAATCTATGTTTGGAATTTCCATCCGCTTTTTCGGAATGTCAAGTGAATCAATGCCACGGAACGCTCGAATACCGCAATCTCGAGTAAATCCGTTGAGTGCTCCAGTAAGCACGATACTAGTATTCACTCCAGATGATCTCAATAAAAGAAGGTTAAGAAGTGATAACAGAATCGACGTTGAACTTGTCTTCTTAAACTATTAGAATGCGTAATTAATTGCGCATTGGCCTAATTGTACGCTTTACCAAATATAACGGGTAACCGGTTCAACTGTATAGGTGTTATGCTGAATCAAACTTTTGAAACACTGACTAAAACTATTAAACATACACCTATTTCAATAAACGTCATTGCCTAAGGCGATAGTTATGCCAAGATGGAAATGGTTTAGTTGTAACAAACAACATTGAATCAGTCCCAACAGTAAGGTCCATGTTCTTGACGAGAATAAGAAGTAGAAACACAAGTCGTTCCAGCTATTATTGGATCGTGGAATGAATATCGCCTATTGCATTTGGTGATGGCAACGTTTAATAAAATAGGTATATATACGCACAAATGATTCGCTGACTCTGAATAAACAGAAAACACATACTGATGCAGTTCACCAAAAGTTTTTCATCCAAAGCAAATAGAAGTAGGCGTATAGAAACATTGCATTCTATATAGTCATGTTCGTGCTTCATTTTCGTTTCAAAATTTAAGGACTTTTTAAGCACTTTTCAAGCACAAAAATTCGATTTTCATGGACAAAGTTTTTTGTATTAGGACGTGGTTTAAACATTGATTCAATGTTACAGTACAGCTAATTCAGCTTAGATAAAAAACGATCATGACACGCAACCAACCAGTAAACAAGCAACCAGAAACTCTCCAATCAATTTTAATCGTTATTTATTTTAAAAGGAAAGTTAGAAATAGCATTAAGTTGCATTAAATTCAAGGAGTATTCCAGGAGTTTTGGCGTTTTTCCCTATTTTCAAGAGCTTTTCAAGCGCCCTTAAAAACGTGTTTTCAATTCAAGGAGTTTTCAAGGATTTCAAGGAGTAGCACGAACCCTGCATTAAGTTATGACATTAATGTGGATGATGATGATGATGATGATGATGATGATGATGATGATGATTATGGTAATGGTTAACCACCACCATCATCATTATCATCATAGGGCAAATTTTAATGCTCAAATGTTTTACTTGATTTCAAAACGTGTAAAGAGGAACGCGCAAAGGTGCGCATAACCATGCATTGTGCTGATTTGCATGTTCTTTTGAGATAAGTACGTGCGACACTATCGATATGCCTGCTGTTTACAAGATGCGGCGACCTAAAGAAAACGTCTTAGCCTGTCAGTCATTCAAACAATGGGAAAGGTAACGATTACATCTTTCCTGAGTTGTACGTGTGGGTATGTCCAGGGTCTAAAAATAAAATGTATTTTCGATTGTTATGTGATTGCTTGAGCATCCAAACCATCATGGTGTTGTTTTTGTATTGAATTTTCACAGCATTAAGAGAAAAAATAATTTACGTTCGTTTGAGCGCAGCGAATTGAAACATACAGAACCTAGATGTGTTGTGATTCGTGCGATTCAAATGTCATCGTGCAATTGCACATGAAGCAACGTACATGTACGTGTGTCACATGAAGAAGGATGACGCATGCGTTAAGGACCGATTCCCAAGTCTTACATCACCGCAAAAAAATTTTCGAGAACTGACTTACTGGATTCTTCTTTAGGTTCCTTTGTCTGCCGCATGGCAAAACGAAATAACACAGAGATAGAAAAATCTTCATTTCGTAGTTAAAAGACCCTTATATCGTGTACTATAAAAGTACAGCATAAGCGATAAGTAAAATACCATTCAATACTAGGAGCAAGCGTTCGTTTTGTTCTGCTATAGAAACGTAAAAAAACCCTAATCTTCCATTCTACAACGCACGGAATGCAGAGTTTAAATTTTCTATAAGATAGATGATAGTGTTTTGTGTCATAGCCTCCTATACACTTTGATTACGTCGACTGCAACTAAAATAAGAGATGTACTCGCTATCAAAACCTAATGAAAACTTCAGGTTGATCTTGAGAACAAATCTACTGACATCAAAGACTTTCATTGTATCTTATTGATATTAAATATTTCTAGATATGGTGCTATATAAATGTTTTATTATTATTATTATTATTATTATTATTATTATTATTATTATTTAGAGGGAAGAGGAAGAATTTTTGTAAGAGGGAAACAAAACCAACAGCTTTTTAAGTAACCATGACGTCTCGCATGAGCCTTACTCTAAAGGGCCCTAAAGCTCCAAACCTTGGTATGCTATCCGGATGGTAAAACAACCCATAATATTAATTTTGAGATACATCCTTCCTTAAGTGATTTTCAGACTATTTTACATACATTCCAAATCCACTGTTATTTTAAAAAATATGAAGGTCATACCTTAGGCAGGCCTTTTTACACTTTAAAATTTGAACACCTTTGAAACTTCGCAAAAGGGAGGTATACCATTTCATTGGTTTCCAAGTGAGTCTAATAACGCTAATTCTTGGGGTGCATATGTCGTCATAGCCGCCATCTTGGTTGACTTTGACAAAACTTTTGCCGGGTCTTGTGGTCTTTCGTTTTGTCAACCAATATTGAACACAGGGAACCCACTTTTAGAAAAGTAATACTAGTATGTTACTACAAAACAAAGAAATAGTATTCAAAGAAATAACGAATGCATGATTTTAGAATATGAAAACATTACGTCAAAATTAAATTGGTCTATTAGTAGGATAAAAAAACAAAAAAAGAATTCCCTTGTCTTGAGGATTGAAAATTGTTTTCGGTGTGTTAATGTTTTCTGTATAAATACAGAATACCGTGCTGCAAATGATATGCTTAAGATCTTCCTTTGAACATGACGTCATATCCGTCATCTTGGATGAATTTAACAAAAGAATTGCCAATGAATTATTTTGTTATATCATCCAATATGGCCGCCGTGCCTTTTGTTATTTTTTGGGAATTATTGAAAACCCATTTAACAATAGATTTCTCATTAGCATCCATTGTTAACAGTACCACAATGTTGTGTGGCACGTTGCGGCTACAAAGAGCTCCAACAACTGCACATCAATACTGGTGAAAAAATAAATACCTTAGAATATGCATAATTGTCTTTTATCTTGATCCATGTTGGCAGCTAAGAAAGATGATAAAGAAAATAAGAAAAAAATTGCGAATGCTCCGGCGTTGATGCGTTGCCGGGTAAAACTGCTTAGCATGGTTGGTCAAAGAAACCCAAGATGCAAGCAAAATTATAGGCATTTTTGTAAGTTTGTGAACCATTCAATGTTTTATGACACATACTTTTAAATATTTAAAGTATGGTACAAAAATACCGCTTTATTAGCTTACCCAACTACTTGCTAAGTTTTTCGTTTCACAACTCTAAAATTATTATTCCTTGAGCTGAAATAAAGATGTAAGTTCGGTAAACTTACCTCTAAGCCATGAATATCGTTCAAGCGGTAAAGTTGACCATCAAACTACAGAATGTTCACGTGTAAATATAAAGTTCTTAGCTTCGTAACTTTGAAGTTATAAATGCACGAAACCGGCTAGTTCTCGGTGAATCCGGGATACAATCTCTACTTTACTTACTGTAGATTGAGTCTTACTCAGTTGAGTAGGAAAAACTAAGAAAAAGAGTAAAATCCAGTTCTTATTTTGCGAGGTTTTGCTGTTGCTCTCTGAAGCATACCAGTCTTTGTGTGTCCTTTGGATGCACGCACGCGTTTTGAGTTTTGGCGCGTAAAAGATTGGACGCGTTTCGTTCTTCACTTTTTTCCCGCCCAAACTATCGGAATGTAATAGTAACTGGAAGTGCACAATTCGAGGCTTGAAATGATCACAGGCAACCCAAACTCTGTTTCTGTGATGAAGAACGGGAACGCGTTCAGTATCTGTTTAAAGAGTTCTATAAGAATTACGAGGCAATTTTATTTTATTTTTATAATAATCAATTTTCCCGGCGATCAGACTATTAGATTCTGATAATAGCTCATTTATTGAGCTTGTGGGACATAGCAACGGTAACTAAGGGGAGTCAGAACTATGAATTGAAGCCCCACCAGTTTTTATTCATTTATCGTGGTTTATATTTATTTAAATTAATCATCATTTGCGTGCCATTATGATCTGCTCATGTTGATTATTTTTGCCTTTTTTCCAGTTCCTCTACGGATGTTCTCTATCACACCACATCCACATCAAGACGAAGAAGGAAGGGTGTACAACGTTGCAGTATCCCTAAGAAACGGAACAAAGTATAATTTCCTGGAAATCCCAAGTGACCCTTCACCGATTCCTGAAAAAGAAGAGAATCCTCTCAAAGGAACTAAGATCGTTGCGACCTTTGAACCGAAGAACAAACTCTGTTATTACCACAGCTTTGCTATCACTCCAAACTACTTCGTGTTTATTGAGAATCCGTTTGTAGTGAATGTATGGCGTTTATTGACCATGAAGATTAAAGGTAAACTATGGTCCAAAGACGAAGATAGAACCTAGATAATGTCTGCGCATGGGTTTAAGCGTGTCAAATAATCAGTGGTTTGTCAGTAATCACCCTCCCCTCTCCCCTCCCCACTCCGTCTCCACCTAGCAGAGTTGGAATTTCGCAGTGAAGTTCCTTAGCCAGCAGTAAAATTCCCCACGCCTAAGTCTACCGTAATGGATATGTCAAATTTCCAGCTTAAGGCACTGACTCACTCCCACAGTTTCTCTAGGTCGTTAAAGACCTGGAAGGGGGGAGGGGTAGGTATATCGATTAATGTGACAAGGCTCCTGGAATGGTCCTGGATGTCTAATTAACTCCATGAAGGAAAAAAACGCTCCCTCCCCGTCACCCTGTCAGTTAACAATGGTAGCCGGTACTATGAAAAATTAAAATTCTTTACATCGTTATTTTTACAAAGCAACTATTTTCTTATTTTAGGTCGGTCATTTCACGAATGCATGAAGTGGGACGGCAGCCAGCCTTCGAGATTTTATCTCATCTCGAGAAAAACCGGCCAGTGCATCGCGCGCTACACCGTAGAGAGTTTCTTCGCCTTCCACCACGTCAATGCCTACGAAAACGACACAGACGTCTTCGTGGACATCTGTTGCTACCCGAACGCAAATATCGTCTATCAGTACTACCTCTCGAACCTACGAACAAAATCCGAGCACGAAGTCTCCAAGGGATTTCCTGAGGGGACTTTGAGAAGATACCGGGTCCCCGTACCACCCTCTAAGTGTAAGAAGCCGTCATTCGAGCCTTTACCTACGTATTCAGATGGACAAGACTTTAAACTGCTGCATTATGGAATAGAACTTCCTCAGATAAATTATAGATTTTTCAATGGGAAGCCATACCGGTTTGTTTACGGGCTGAAGCAGCGAAAACCCGGGGACTTCTTGAATCAAATTGTCAAGGTAAATATCTTAATGTTAGGGCTAAATGTTCTTTTATATCTTTGGTCAAATGATTGTGTAGAATTTTGTCAAGACCACAGGTAGCCCAATTCATTTTTTCCCTATTTTCCTGGATACGTCCCTCTGTGGGTTTTATAGCGAACATAAAAATAGTTATTCAGACTATTCAAAGACACAATTCAAATGCTATACCATGTCTTAGAGTTGTCAGTCATTTCGTTAATTCTTCCAATATGGCGGACATCACACGTGACCTGGACCCTAGCATGTGTGACCTCTTAGTCAGATATGAAAAGTTGTTCTTTACATTCTTTGTAGATTGACGTGCTGGCTAAGACTACTAAGTACTGGGACAAAAAGTACTGCTACCCCTCCGAACCAGTCTTCATACCAGCCCTGGGAGGCAGCGACGAAGACGACGGGGTCATTGTTTCCGCTGTGGTTGGCACTAACGGAAAGAAGTCGTTCCTCTTGATCTTAGATGCCAAGACTTTTGACGAAGTTGCTCGTGCTATCATCGACCGCCCTGTAGCACACAGCCTTCATGGTATGTTCCAACCCAATTCCCCTATCACACCGGGAGTGGTCAAAAGAGCGTGGGTCGAGACATGAGACCCCTCTCAGAAAATTATGTGACACATATGCGTAGTCACTATAGCGTAAATGGTATTTCAGTATCTATGGTAACCTGAACCGTCACTGAGACTTTGTGACTCTCAAGAAAGTGCTTAGTGAAAGAAGCATAGTATCTCAGTATAGAAATATAACGACGAGAAAAAAATATTGGTTTTGTTAAGAACTATAAGTTATAGTTTTGAGATAAAAAATGAAGAACATTAACGCAGAATTACTGTGCGGCGATAAACTAGTATCAATAACCAATCATATTGTGACATCTAGTTTGATATTTTTATCCAGCCAATCAGATAGCACATCGATATAATAAGAACGTGAGAACGCGATAATTTGATTGGCTAACTCTGTTATCAGTTCTATTTCTGTCTAGCTTACTGTTATCTGATTGGACAGGTTTATTCTCAAAGTGTTTGTGGTAAGTGAGTCTGCACAGTAGAGTGCACGCACTAAATCCATGAACAATATTTAGTACTAATTAGTAGTAATTCATACAGAATCCTTTGTTTCCTATTGTTTGATTACCACTATTTAGTACTACAAATTAGTATTTGTTTCACGGGTTTATGCGTGCACTCTAACTCAATAGGATAAAATGCACACTTTCAAGAAGTACATGATGATAATAGTTTGGTATACATCTGTACTTTAGCGCAGAACATTAAGAACAGTAATAATTCTCGAATCATCGTTACTGATTGTTTTACTTACTAGAAGTTTCAATATTCATTTCTGATTTCGAGTGTTTTTTGAAACTGATTTGCAATCAAGAAGTAATACAATGTTCGCATTATGGCGTATTATTTGATTTCCACTACCATTATGTTTCGCGAATTTCCTTTCTTTTTGGATTTACATTCCCTGATGAGAATAGTAAGACAATTGGTGCTAATTAACTGAACAAAAGAAAGTGTGCAAGGGAGTCTGGTAATAGAAGTCAGATGACGCCATCATGCAATCGTCCTATTGCAACAATCTACAGCAATTTATATTTATTGAAGATTATTCATTGAAAAAATCTAAAGTGAATTTGGAATTAAATGTTATTTTTTGTCATTATGCACAAAATGTTGTATAAACTAAATCTTGTATTGTTATTGCTGTTACTGCTGTCGTTGTAGTTTTATTTTTTTTCTCGGAGGTGCTATCTGGGATCTCCGACTATGCAGGCAGCCAAAAATTTTCTTACATCTTGATAAATAACCATTAAATAGATCTCTTAATTTTGGACGAAACATTTTTCGATTACAGACCACGTGTCATTCCCTAGAGTATTTTTACTTGGTTTAACGATTGCGTATTACAATAAACACATAAATGCACCTAATGCACTTGGCCGTACTGTTTTGCCCATTTCAGACCATTATCACTCTCTTGAGAGTAAGATTCTTAGCTTTGTTTAACTGTGTTGTATTCATATTGTGTCTTCTCATGTTCAACCGTTAAACGAAATAGGGAATGACACTTGGCCTGAAATGGAAAACAGTGGATTAGGTGTATATGGATAAGACTCAGATAAATTATTTTACTATTAAGAGAGGACACGTTGTTTCAAATTGGACAACATTACACCTAAGCTAAAGAGGTACTTATGTTGCCGTAAGCCACGATTAGGGGACACAAAAACTCACCTGTGTACAAGTTGGAATGAAACAGCGTTTGAAAGGTAGGTTGCCTTGACCGTCAAAAAGCTTTCATTTTAGACCAATCAAAGCTCACGAAAATAATCACGGAGGCCTTTTTAATGTTATTTTTTTACAAAATCTTTTCTAATATTATTGAATTTATTTACTAATTATTGTCGCTTCGGAGATTTTATTTTGGGTGAATACTTCCGAGGCGAGCTTCTACTTCTCAGTGTATCCTACGAGAAAAAAGCAAATGTTTCGCACTGAAATTGTCGAAAAACTAAATTTTGGTAAAGAGAAAGCAGATTTTTCAAGAGTAGAACGTATAAGGCCATTACGGATGCAAGTAGAGAGGGTGCCAACGAGGGTACCCAATCGCCAGTTAACTACTAATCTTTTGGCTGAATGTCAGCTTAATAATATAATAATATAATTTATTTATATAGCGCTCATCTCCAAAATTGTCCAAGGCGCTTCACAAAAAATTACAATAGAATATTTACAATAGTTACAAAATGCTTACCTATTGATTATGAATAAAATGTAAATATTTAA
>NW_022261050.1:401512-418439 GCF_009602425.1 Actinia tenebrosa | reverse complement strand
GTACACGAGGCATTCCTAATTAAAAATATAGATTTATGACTAAATAATTACTGTCCAAAATAGTGTCTTTTGACTCTGTCACACAAGCATAGGTAGCCCAAGCTAGGTTCCTGTGCCTGTGTGATGTTATATTATAAGAAAATATAACACAACAAGAACCTAGCTTGGGCTACCTGTGGTGCAATACAACAATGGGGACCATTTTCATCTTTTGTTTCTCGTATCCAGATGAGAATTAAGATATTATTGGCAATATCTTTGAAGTACATTTCTGCAAAGGATCTATACTGTATTACAAGAATACATCCCAAGGTTTTCTGTTGTTTTTTTCCTGTCCTCCGTACTATGGAAGACCACTACATAAGATTAAAAAAAGCTTAAATGTAAGATTCTGGGTTATCTAGTCCAAGTGTACAATGACACATCTTACAAATTGTAGCTCCTTTTTCATTTGCATATGTGCAGCTATGACACTTTCTGCCATTTTTTGGCAAGGCAACCTGATTCACTCCTCTTGAAGTTGCACATACAGCACAGATTCTGTTTCTTGAGGAATTCAAAAACGTGCAACGCTCACATGACCACGATGAGCTTGAGTCTTTATCTGCTGCTTTGTTTGTACTTGGAGATTGTTCATTTATATTCTCAAACTGATGATCTCTCTTTGTTGGTGGACAAAGATCTTGTGTATAAACATGTTTGCATTTATCACATATTGTTTTAAGGCAGGTTTTACAAATAAGGTTAGCAGCTAGCGCACAGAAGTCACAATAATTCTCCCCAGTGACAAAGGGAACTAGGTTTAGCTTCAGGTGCTTTGAAGGTTCGCTCATTACCAGCTCTGAATTGTTTGCTGCAATGTCCCTTACTTGGCTTCTTGTGGTCATAGTACTCTGGGTTTTAGAAGGCGTTTTAGAAGCCCCTCGTAAAGATTCGCTCATCATGTCTGACTTGCTCTCTGTAGTTGCCCTCGCTTGGCTTGGACAAATAAGACGCAAAAGTTACGAAAGTGTGCTGCTGCTTAGTACTTAATAGCATTGATACAAGGGAATAGATAGATATGTAAAAGGAAGTTGTAGTGCTAAAAAAAACTATAATTAAACTGATTACAGTAATAATAATATTTCTTCATTCATACTTACAGAATCGAGTCATCCCCAAGGGCTGCTTTGTTGCTTGCGGAAGTAAATAATTTTCCAAAAGTTTCATCTTTAAGTATGCCGCGGATATTAGCTTCTGCATTCATTTTAAACTCAAGATCTTCGAGTGTGGACGTATCTCGATTTAGATCTAATTCAGTGATCTTCTCAATTTGTTCTTTAAGAGCTTTTGCAGCATTTATTGTCTTCGTAGGATCAGGCCACCTTTGTTTTAGAATCGTTTCTGCTTCTTGTACACATTTTGACGCACTTGAATGTAGTTTGTCCAAGTCACTCTTCTCTCCGTCGATGGTCTCACACTTTCTACCATAAAATTCCTCAACTTCTCGACAGAGGTTTGCTTCCTGATTCCTTATAACATTGACTAACTTGTCAGCTTTTTCCTGGATCTCCTTTAAAACCCTCAAAGGCTTGTCAAGGTCTGAGATTTTTTTCGCCAACAGTTCAACCATTGGTTTCTCTGTTAAAAGAGACTCTTGGATCTCGATTCTCGCTTTCCTTGCCAGAGTGGCTTCTACGACTCGAATTATGGCTGCATTGGTAGGCAGACATCTCACACCTCCTTTAGGAATCGGTGTGGGTTTTCTACAGACTGGACAAACGATGTCTATTAAGTTTTTGTTTCTAGACATCAGTTCCAAACATTGTCTACAGACATTATGAGAACATAGTAACATCTTGGGTTCCTTCAACTCCTCCAGACAGATAGCACAGGTAACCTCTTCGCTGATAGAACGTGCAAATTCATCAAAAGAATTGGCCATACTGACTTTAGGGGATTTTAAAGGAATATTATAAAGCACGGTCGGTAAAATGAATCTAGTTCGAAGTAGATATGAAATAGCGGTTCTGCATCAGGATCATCCGTATTTTCCACTCGGTTGCCTTCGGATCTTGGATTTCGGATTCCGGATTTTTCAGAGTTAGAAGTTGGTACAGACCCTTTTAATAAATTATGGCAGACCTCACACATTGCAAGAACTCCGTCGTTCGGGAGTGGCAGCTGCGAGCAAAACCTTCTTCTGGGGTTCAGGGCAATGGACTAGGAGATGCAAATAACCAAAATTATCACGAAATAATTGACTGTTTATGGATTTATATCAGCCTAGATGATAGCCAATAACCAGTAGCATGATATCTGATAGCCAATAACTGATAGCCGATAGCCGATCGACCTCTCATCGACCCCACATCGACCCCACATCGAACCTACATCGTCCTCGCACCGACCCGACATCGACCAAAACACATTAGCCGATAGCCGATAGCTTGATAGCTGCTGATAGCCGATAGCCTAATAGTGATTTGATTAAGCTAGCTTTTAAGTACCTCTGCTGCCTCTTTTTAACATCATTTCCAAGTAGACTAGAGATTGCTCGTACGTATCCTTTGTGTCTGAAATCAGTACAAAACTTGTCATCTCATTTAAGTAGAGTTCACAAAATGAATGGTCCAGAACGCACATATTGGTTTCAAAGTGCTTCGCTCATACTTTACGAATCAAGACCTGATCATGAAAAGGCGCCAACACCATCAGCATCACCACTAACAACTCCCAGTCCTCTCGCCAGTATGGTAACTCCGCAAAACCTACCCTCGACCACCAGCGACAGTGGTTATGCTACACCTAAGACAATTAACCAGGGCGATTAACCTCAAAACTTAGGACCCCTATTTTCGAGCCCAGTAGAGCAACAGCTTCAACTTTGGCCGAGTCTCAGTCTACTCCATTTAAAACTACTTTTGATCCCCCTCTCCTACTACATCCTTCAGCACTGTCAAAGCACAGACTCTGCCACCCCACCTGCCTTCTTACCTACACCTCCACCAAGTACAGAAAAACCAGACAAGTGGATTAGTTATCAAGATGCTCATAAATACAAAGATGTAGTCTTAAAGCTTCCACGACGTTCAGAGCGACTGCCCAAGTGAGAAAAATTCTAAGCAGTAACTGAGATCAAAATTAATAACCAAACTGTAAACCAATAAGGTTGTACTGTCGTGACTGAAATATGCAAAATAAAAAAACTTGAGTGAAAAACACTTGTGGTGTATATCTACATCAAAATCCTTGATAGTATAGTGGTTAGTATTCCCGCCTGTCACGCGGGAGACCGGGGGATGCAATTCCCCTTCAAGAAGTTCACAATTTTGGATGATTTATAAAACTTTGGAGTATAACTAAAATACCGTCAAATATTTCTCACAAAGAAGAGATTGAAATAAATATGATATAATCAAATTTCCTGATGCATSAAGCTTACTCATTATTTGCATATCGCAGCGACAGTTGCACCGAGGCGTATCCAACTACGCAGACGAGAAGATAATGAGAACAGAAAAACGCTTAGAAAATAAAAATAACATCATCATCCTTATTATCTATGACGTGATCTCTCAATCTAAAAATAGAATATGATTTCAAAACGCCTATGAATCCGAAATCCAAGATCCGAAGGCAATCGAATGGAAAATCCGGCCGAAATGAAGTCATCCGGCCGAATCCGCAGGAGGCTCAAAAGTACCCCCTAGAAAGTACCCACGTTTGGCTCCGGAGCTCATGATGTAGAACGCCCCCTCCCCCTACGGGCCCGTGGGAGCCCGATGCAGAACTGGTACTTTCATACTACTGTTCGACTTACTGATTTGGAGAATAAAGCAAACTATAAGGAGGTTACGCCTACTTTGTCCGCTACGAATTTGCGTCAGCTATTTAGATCCGAAAACTTCCAGGTTCAAATTACATTGTCGGTCTGTAAAGACCAGTCTTTATTTATTTTCATGATAGGGAATTATTTGTCTGAATCTCTAGGGGTTGCAGGTGGTGGAAAAATATTTCTATAACTTATGGGACTTTACTATTCTAGAAGGAATATCCCGTCGCATGTTGGTTTTGACATTAGTGGGACTCCCGCAGTGACGCATTTCCAGG
Source organism: Actinia tenebrosa (assembly GCF_009602425.1). The sequence continues at coordinate 414,347 of NW_022261050.1, read as the reverse complement.
TCAAGATTTGTGACCCCTTTGATTTTGATTCGTCCTTAAAATGGATGGACTTTGATTTATCATAGATGATATAAAATATTGTTCAATTTTAATATTACGTGAACTGCCCATGACCCATTACGTTGCTCTCTCTCCCTCCTCCCCGAAGATAGATCTTTCTAGTCAAACGAATTTCTATATAATCTTTACCCGAGGTATCCAAGGATTTCCGCATCAGTCCTTGTTATCCATGATTTCTGCATTTCCTCCATAAAATTGGGTGCAACTGCCATGTTCCTCTAGTGTTCGAATTTATTAGCCGACTGCTGCAGTTGCATGCATGCCGTGAAATTTCCCATTCTTCTCCACGTGTAATTTTATGCATTTCTAACATTTAAAAAAATTGCTGTCTTTTATAGATAGCTATACGAAGTTGAATGAGAAGTTGTTGCAAAAACCTCAAATGAGTGTTGTTTTTACTCTCGCAAAAGCCCCATTCTGCGCATGCATTTAGTCCACTTTAATTTACCCTGCCTCGACGATACGGCGGCCATTTCGGATTGCAAGGCATTGTGGGGCGTCTATGGGACAAAATAAAGCTTTGTTACAGTAGTGAACCACAAGATTAGGAAGTCACATCGATCACATTTACCCATAAAAATAGAACAAACACACGAAGGAAGAAAGTCTATATATTTTCCTTCATTTTTGTTTTGCCCCCTGGAAAGATCGTCACCGCGTCGTCGATTAAGTAGTCCATTGAATTGCGCGCTGCAATTGCATATCGTTTAACAACATAACACATTGATCCCATGTTTAATATCAGCAATAAAATGAAAATGAAGTTTTCTATAATTTTAAAGCTACCAAGTTGATTGCCTAAAAATACACTATAGTTTATGCACTAATTCTAGGCACTGTGAGATATGATTTTATTGGTTACGCAAACTGAGCTATATTATATAAGGCCAAGCTCACTTTCATAAAGCCTGGTTGACACTAGCGTCGTGATTGAATCGAAAGCAACATACCGCGCAGACTCAGTAGTGTACGTACTGCTCATTAACAGTGCTTGTCTTTTTCAACACCTAGGTGATAGATGCAATACTGAGTCTGCGTATGTTGCTTACGATTCCGATTCCGAAGCAAGTGTAAACCAGGCTTTACCAAGGGGATGTAGTATGTACAAAGTATATAGCTTCCCCAGTGGTCAGTACTAGTTATGAACTTTGACAAACGGTATTTTATTATTTAGTCACTCTTTCCTTATAGCAAACCATGTTAAAAGAACTGTCTAGCCTCTTCTCGTCATGAGAACATTTTCCTTGATTGCGTGTTGCACGGTTCAGGAAAGCTGGTGATGAGCATAGGGCATAGGTTTTTCCCACGATTCGGCATGCGCAAAGAAAAGCGAGATCTCTTTGAAGTTTTCAATGTACCTTTTTTGAAAAAGCTGTGAAAGTTTATTACCAGACTACCTTAGAACGATGGGATAGCGAATCAATGGCTTCAAACTGCGAGTTTAAAAGTTTATGAAATCACTCCAATGAATAATGACCTGCCTTCTCGCTATAATCATAAGACAAGTTTTTGAACATTGATTCAAAATTTAAACAACTAATCTATTTTATAGGATAATCTATGGATTTGTTACATAGGAATATCCCAGGGCAAATCAATAGGGTGCTATTGGCACGATTATAAGTCTTAAATGATCAAAAGTCATGCATGTGTATACTTGATATTGGCTAAAATATCTATCATAAGGAGCATAATTAGAAAATGATCTTCTCGTTTTGCAGAATATACTCGTCCAGGGATAAATTTCTTTCGTTTTCTGTTTTTTTATTTGTTTTGTTTTTCCTTTCTTCTGTCCTCTGCACCAAGGAAGACCACTACAAAAGGTTTTTAAACACTCAAATGTAAGATTCTGGGTTATCTAGTCCAACTGTACAATGACACATCTTACAAATCGTAGCTCCTTCTTCATTTGCATATGTGCAGCTATGACACTTTCTGCTGCCACTTTTTGGCAAGTCAACCTGATTCACTCCTCTTGAAGTTGCACATACAGCACAGATTCTGTTTCTTGAGGAATTCAAAAACGTGCAACGCTCACATGTCCACGATGAGCTCGAGTCTTTATCTGTTGGTTTGTTTGTACTTGGAGATTGTTCATTTATATTCTCAAACTGATGATCTCTCTTTGTTGGTGGACAAAGATCTTGTGTATAAACATGTTTGCATTTATCACATATTGTTTTAAGGCAGATTTTACAAATAAGGTTAGCAGCTAGCGCACAGAAGTCACAATAATTCTCCCCAGTGACAAAGGGAACTAGGTTTAGCTTCTGGTGCTTTAAAGAGAGCGTTGTCTGCTTCTGTAAGGTTGTTTCCTGCTTTTCCGAGGTTGATTTTGGTTGTTGCTGATCCATGAAATAATGGAACTCCCTGCCCAGTACACAAGGATCTTTTGTGTAAATAGTATGGCAATTACCACAAGACTTTTTATTGCAGTAAATGCAGTCATGTGATGCAGCGCTGACACCACAAAATGAGCACATATCCTTGGTACCCAGATCAGCCTTTTCGTTGTTGATAGTCGGGCTTGCTTCAACCAGTTGGTGCTCTTTGTAACTGTCACAATGAAGTCTGGTTATAACAGTTGAGCAAGTCTTACAAGACTTTTTCTTACACATTTTGCAATAATGTGTAGCTTTGCTGTTGCATACGAAACAATTCTCCTTGCTGTATCGCTCAGCCATATTCTGTGTTGTTCTAGAAGTACCTTGTATAGGTTCGCTCATTACGTCTGACTTGTTTGCTGCAACGTCCCTTACTTGACTTCTTGTGGTCATAGTACTCTGGGTTTTAGAAGGGGACGAATAAGAGACAGCAGTTGTTGAGCTACGCTTAGGATAAGAAGATGTCACATAAGTGAGTGTAGCTGTAGGTACATTGGGATCACTCGTCCTCTTAAAACCCAGTTGTTCTGGTCCACTCCTTGTAAGACGATCTTTGAGATACTCTTCTGTTGCTTTTGATGTTGACATTCTGTCATATGAACCAGATAAAGTGCTTCTTCTTTGTACATCTGTTTTTGCTTTGGTTGAATCTCCTGGTGTTTCAAAAGGATTTAATGCTGATTTTACAGGTGGTGTGCCGTCAAACCCTTTCTTGAAAGAGGTCGATAAGCTTCTATAATCCCTATGTGATCCATTCGACAGTGGACGTTCTGAATACAAATCTCCCATTCCTTTAACCTCTCTGGAATGCTCTCTCAAACCAGAAGTACCAACTGATTTTGTTTTAGTACTTGTTCCTTGGGGTTCTGTTTGATAATGGGGCCCAGTTCTGTAGGGTATCCTATCAGAAGATGCTGCCTTCAATCTCCCGATGTCACCAGTATCATACGCACTAGCTCGTACTCCTACTACTTCATTACTAGTCCTCGAGACAAGTCCATTCTCACCGATATTCATTGCCGATATATTATTACTTAGACCGTCAGAATCTTTATCTTCTATCATAACCCAGTCATTTCCAGGTATTTTGATTGCTTGGTCATAAGGCGGCGGGGGGATCCCTTGATCAGATGAAGAATAAGTATGCGTCATTGGGGGTGGCGGTAAAGCAGTACAAGAGGAGAGACCATTTTCTGTACTGCATTGGTCCATTATCTGATAGTAATCAGTATTAGCGCCACTCATGTCAACGTAATTGCTAGGTTCGTACGTTGCTCCGCTCCTAGCTTGGGGTTCCTGTGTGTCCATTGGAATGTTGTTTTCGTTGTCTTGACTCGATGAGGATGCATCATCGTGCCCATATAGCTCAGCATCACTAAAATTATCAACGGGAACCGATGAGCTAATATGCCGCACCTTTGCACCACTAGTAACGGCAGCAAACCTAGGATCATCCGAGGTTGAGGGAAGATTGCTGTAGTTGCCAGGTAACGGAGGATATTTTGTATCCCGCTTTGTTCTGCCTTGACTTGTGATTCTCCCATTGTTAGAATCAGTTCTACTTGTTTCTTCATCTTCAGAAGGAAGTTTATTGCTTTTTTCAAATCTTTCTCCAGATTTTCTCCCTGATTCCGTATCATCTGTCTTTATTCTCTTCACCTTATTGATACCTGGGTTTTCACGGAGAAAATATTCGACCGCTTCATTTACATCGCCTTTAGTTTTCCTCCTGGCTTCGAATACATCACTCAATGTGAAGTCACTGGTATACATTTCGATAGTCGTGCAAATTTCAGACATAACCTCAAGTTCAATCCTTGATAAAAACAAGTCAAAACATACGTAAATGATCCTGTTGGATCTAGAGTCTAGAGAGTCCATTGCCATTTTGATCATATTTTGGGATACTTCTCCATAGCCGTACAATTGAAGTATTTTTACAGCATTGGGAAGTTTTGATTCAATATCATGTTTAAAGAACGTCGTGAAAAGCTAAAAAAAGAAAATAATAATAATTAGGAGATGCAAAATTGAATAAATTAAAAGAATGATAGCACAAATAAACAAATATGAAAAGTGGGAATATGAAAGAAAGAAAAAATAGGCAAATTGGGAATGAATTAAGAAATTAATGAAGGAAAAAAAATGGGCTAAAAGTATTCAGCCCATGGTCACACAACTGAGAGGTGCTTAGATCATAACTTGGAATACATTTAGTACTATTTCATGGAAGATGCTGGGGGGAAGGGGAGACAGGATAAGAATATGACAGAGAGGAATGAAATGCAAAGGAATAAAGGAATAGTGTGAAAAAAGGAAGGTAACACGCCATGTTTTAAGAATGTTTTTTGATTAAAAATAAATGATCTCTAATGAAAAACTAATGGAAGTCAAATACCTAACATAGCTATCTTGACATTTGCAATTTTTAAAATTTAAGAGGAAATTGTTTTCAATAATGAGCATTAATGGCAAAAAGCGCCAAAAACTATTCCTTCGTATGAGTTTTGATCCCAATTTTCGTTTTGGGTTAACACTCAAAACCTTTTTTAACAGTTAGAAAGTGATGTACTATGATAAAATGCCTGTTTGAAGCAGTATTTTCAATTGTACAAAGATGTTTTGTTGCATTTGTGTTAGAATGTTGCTTTGTCAGGCTTTTTTATAGAAAATGTATGGGAAATAAGCAAATGAAGGCCTAAACCTCATTTTTGATTCAATTTTTCATGGGTCATCTCCACTTCCAAACAAGTTAAACTTTCTAAATAACAAGATTTTAGCCTTGTACAACAGTCTTTCTTCAAGGAAATAGTTTTTGGCGCTCAGCACTTGAATACGAAAAGAATTCTCTCTTAAGTTAAAAAAATATCAATTAGTATAAGTACATTATTTTACCTTGATTGTATAGAATTCTTTTCTCCAAGGACGTTTCAATAGTCTGATTCCATATTCCTCTAGTTTATAGAATACATTTTGCAAATCTTTAAACAACAATGCCTTACTTTCAAAGTTTCTTCCAATGGAATTTTCTATGAATTCCTTTGTAAATGTATAAAATTGGAGAACCTTGGGCTTGTCAAAGTACTTTTTTGAAGCAAGAAATTCTCTTGCCTTTAAAGAAAGTGTTTTAATATCATCATCAGGATCATCAGGATTAACTTCAATTATAGATATTTTGTAGCATGTGAGCAAATGCTCTGTCCTTGACATTTTCTAATGTTGTTAATTCCTTTGGCATCAGTCACCTAGACAAATAATAAAGAATTATACACAAATATTACACATATCCATAGCAACAAGTACGTAAACGCTTAAAAAAGTTTTTTTTTCATTCAATAATGTCCATTAATTACATTGTTTCATAAGCCAGTGGCTTATCCACTAGAGTTTATTTATTCTCTAGTTTATTTATTCTCCAGTTTCACAATTAAAGTGCTTATAAGCCTTTACACAATATTTTCAGAATTGATTCTTTAAATAGTGAATAGTTGATTGTGTAAATAATTTGTCATTTGAATGTCGGGTCTTTGAGATACGAAGGTTTATATTTCTAATATGTTAATGACTATGACGTAACATAAGAGGTTTGAGTTATTTTGTGGCAATTTTTAATATTGAATGCTGGACATTTTTTGAAAACAATTTTGTAAGAACCTTTACGTGAGTCACGAGTAAAAGGGTGATGCTTTTAAAATACTGTATTCCAGAACGAGTGCAGTGCTGTATATTAAATGATCCCTTATGTTATGTCATAGTCATTAACATATTGGGAATTCGTATCTTAAAGACCCGACATTGAAATGACAAAATATCTTCACAATCAACTATTCACTATCTAAAGAATCGATTCTGAAAATATTGCATAAAGGCTTATAAGCACTTTAAGCATTCATTTTACTGTGTTTCAATAACCTCAATACATTCCTTGCTTTAGGACCATAATTATGTTCAAGACTCATATCTACTAGTAGGGCTGGCAAACTATACCCTAGTTAATGTACTAATAATCCAAGAACTTGCATTTGTTCATCACAATACATGACAAAATTTAGTTAAAAATATAAATTCTGTATAGTGGAGAATGACTCTCAATGCCTCTGTAATGACTTATGTATGCATACTTAGTGTTGTAGCTGAAACGTAAAATCTTAAAATGTGTAAACGTGTACTACATGACCAGCCAACACGTGTTGCAGCCTGACTATCAGCCATGTGTTGACCAAGTGTTGGCCAACTATTGGCCATTTGTATATTATCGTTGTTTCAAGTGAAAGTCACATACAGGTCCACAGCTACAGTAGAGATTTGCTAGCCTACGCAAGGCAGCAATACTGGGTGTTGTTTCATTCTTACTGATGGTATATAAAAAGTTCCCAAGACTGTTTTTTTTCTTTCATTCTCTGGCAAATTTGTTGTATGCTTACCATTAGACCTTGTGCGTCTCAGTTTCACTGGTACCTATGGGTTATTTTCTAATAAGCTCATTTAGGATTCAGATTGAAACAGTAATGATGAAAAGGTAAATTATACACCGTGAAAAGATGAAAAAACTTACTGACGCTTCGGACGCTAGTCCTTTGTCGGAGTAAAAGAGAAAGAGGTCTGTTTCATTAGAAACACCGACACAGCTCACACTAGTTTTTAGCTAGTTATATCTTCTGATTCAGATTGAAGTGGAGTTATAGCATCTTAGGGACCATTCATTACTTATACTGTAGGTGGGGGAGATTTGTGGAAAATTGATCTAAGAAACTGGAAATATTGATAGTATTTTGCTCTATTTGTAGTGATGGTTTCCTCGAAAGTTTATACTACTTAAACCATCACTGCACACTCACTGTAGTAACGGTTTATATTTAATATCTATTTATATATCTTTTTATAAAATCTAGAATAACTTGTAAATATAAATAATTATGATTTGTTATATTCATTTCTATTTGAAGTGTTTTAAGATAAAATTCAGCGATAAAAATTTACTAAATATTAATATTACACGACATTTCGACGTTAACTGAACGACATTATCAAGTGATAAAAAACTAAAAAACGTTAACTTATATACATGAATAATAATGAGCATAAAAATGAGTAATTTAAATATTGTACAATAAAATGACGAACATGACGAATATTGTACAATATTTAAATTACATAGTTTTTCGTTTTCGCACCTTTTTATACTCATTATTATTCATGTATATAAGTTAAAGTTTTTTAGTTTTTTATCAGTACTTGATAATGACGTTCAGTTAATGTCGAAACGTCGTGTAATATTGTGTTTTTTAGTAAAGTTTTATCACTGAATTTTATCTTAAAAAGTTACAAGAAACCACTTCTTATCAAGATATTTAAAGTGTGTAAATAAATTGTATTGAAATGAATTTGAATCTCATGAGTGCTGGCTTTAACTGCTAATACTATAATAAACCTACATTTTACTAAAATATTTTATACAGGTACAGCAAATTAATTAGTAAAGAGAAGAGCAGAATATTTCTTAAACATTCTACATACCTTGTGTATGATACATGCTCAAAAGAAGACAAGAACAACCAAGTACCACAAGCTAAAAACCACCAAGAATATAACATTAAAAACACAAGAAAGTACAAAAACAACTAGAGATTTCTTTTCCTAAAATCATTGTAATGAAGCTCGGTCTTTGAGTTGAACAGTACTCAAAGTTTTAAGGGAGGTTATTAATTAAATGATTAACTAGCACATTCGGTTGTAGTCATTTTCCTGTTAAAATGTTCCTCGTAGCATATGTATCTGATACAAGGAAGTTGAACTCTGCAATAGAAGTCAAGTCTATTCATAGTACTTACTAGACTTCCTGGTTGATCAGTCAAGTATTGATCTAATTAGCATAATGTTCAGTCCATCGGGAACATAATAATAATAATAATAATAATAATGGAAACTTTATTTTAACATTTTTTACAGCAATTTTAAATCTCTCTACTTAAAGGCAATCCACAATTGAGAATAATAATAATGATAATAATAATAATGAGAATAATGATAATAATAATAATAATAACGTAACTGTCATTGTTAGATTTTAGTCGATGCTGTGGTTGGTTATGGCTATCCGTCCAACCAAAGCCTTATTTACTCACTGGGCATCCAGACGTTTATACTGCCTCATAATATTAATTAGTTTTTTATAATAGTGCTTAAAGTGCTTTACAATACTAAGAATAATAAGAAAACTACATTTAATAATAAATACTATAATAATATATTCAATATTATTTTATATTTTATTTCATACATTTAATATTATTTAGTTTTATTGTGTGATTGGAATTGATTGGAATTATAAAAATGTACTTGTAGACAAAATATTAATATAGAACTACCTAATAATGCATACATGTATATAAAAATTTGAATTATAAAATATCATAACCTTGACGAAATAAATGAGTTTTTAACTTATGCTTGAAAATATTAACATGAGGAACTTATTTTATGACATGGAAACATTATGATGAACATCAATGAACATATCTAAAAACATATCTAAGTCATACTATAAAGGAATTTGAAAACATGAATCACATTTAAAAATATTTTTGAGGTAAGAATAACGAAAACTGAAGATTTCCTGGTTGCTCGCTAATGAAAAGTACTGGGCTGCTTTAATAGCATAATTTTTAACCAATCAGAGACATTCATCAGTTAACAAACATTTCAAAATAATATGAAACCACCTAAATAAAAATGATGTAATATTGGCCTGAAGACAGCCAAGTTTGATGTTAAAGATGTCAGAAATGTAAACAATCTATTGTTGAGGACAAAAAATGACTGAGATTTAATAAAAGTTTTGAATAATAAATTATATATTTTCTTTGAAATAAGGTACCAAGTCAAAACCAGTTTCCATATTTTCTTTTTATGCTGGTTTTGTGTGTTAATTTTCCTGGTAAAACAGCAGTTTGTTTGGACAACAGTTGATTTCATTGTTTTGTTTTGATGTTATCAGTTGGTTACTATGCTAGAAATTTGGTTGATCAGAACACTTTTCTGAGCAGAATTACTCTCTAATAGTTGATCAAGACATCTATACAGGGAATAACACACAGTACACACTACAGTATTACACTTAATATTTCTCCAAAATTAGGTATTGAAATTTGATAAACAAAATTAACTTGAGAAGTGTTCAAAACAACTATTAATAAAATAGAAAACTTAAAACTTACTTTAAAGAACTTAATTGGAAACCAAGTTATTTCAGTGTTGACACCAGGGAAGTAAAGACTTTGTGTTTTGAGCTGTAGGACTACTCAAGTACTGATATAGCTGTATTTTTGAGCTTTGGAATCTCTGCTCAAGCTACTGACTTAAGGTCACAACCCAACCGTGATAATATTACATATTGTCTAGCATATGAAATTAGTGTTTGTATCAACAATCTTCGACAGCTAAAATTCATGGATGTTTTTGCAGGAATCCCAAAGTGTGACCCAATATTAAAAAATTACATATTCTTATGAAGACGTTAACGCACGAGTCTTCGTACTTATTACTCAGATTTTTATTTCACATGATTAGGCACAATGTCATTTGTTTATCAGTTAAAGAACTTGTGCATTCATATTAAAGGTTATGCATTTCAGATATGCGCTTTGAAACCTTTGGAAAGCAAAAGTCTTTTACAAAGAAAATTTATGGTAAGTCACACATTAGGGAAATATCCCAAATTTTTATAAATGACCCAGAAAGTGAAGCCAAATAAATGTGATCGAAACAAGAAATAGTGAAAATAATAAATACAGTGAAGAGATAGAGTGCAAAAAATATATCCATGAAACACTAATTACTAAATTGTTCAAAATAGTGCTAGTTAAACGAGAGAAAACAATAGAATTAGCATAAAATAGTGTTAGGCCTAGGACAAATGTCAAACTTTCCATGCATAGAGCTTATTAAAAACAATGGATATCAGGTGATAATGAGGCGGCATTCTTTGATGTAATTAAGTTCGGTGCATGGAAAGTTCGACATTTGCCCTAGACCTAAGTTAGCATTACTAATATTTCACGGATATATCGTTTCCACTCTATCAGCATATTCTGATATTTTCTGAGAGTTTTCTTAGACTTCCAAACAACCAAAAGGGGTGGATCTTTGAACAATAAAGATTATGTTTCTACAAGCTGAGGCAAGGCAAATGAGTAGTTCAGTGGTAAGTCTTTGAGGTGAACTAGTTTGACCACGATATATAATATCTTATGACGTTCACGATACTTGTGAATCATGTTGGGGAAACCCCCCAAATGTTCTAGTTTCTAAAAGGAAGTTAATAAGCAATGAAACCTATAAAACAAAAACTTCCAGTAGATTTTACTGTCAAATTAATTTCATATGCGGTAATTCTAAGTGCAACATCAAATAATAAGTAAGTTAAACATTCTGATATGCAGAATGAGGAAAAAAATGCAACGTAAGCAATTTTTTTCTCAAAGACTTCAAAACTAATGAATAAGAAAGGAAAACTAAATGATATTCTCGTGCACAGGCTAAGCTCTGAACAAGTTACTTTCTGGTGCAGTGGTGACAGCTACATCAATAGACATTTATCTACGCATGTGCTATAACCTCTAAGTATTCCAAGAAGTCTGAGGGACATGCGTCATAATATTAATTGTCTGGGCATTGAGCAGCAATGCATGGCGTGGTTTTCCAAGAAAAATTATTTCCGAGAAAAAATGTGCATAATATCGTAATTTAAGACGAATTCGGTATTTTCCCTCCTAAATAATATATACTATCGGTTTGAATAATGATAAAAAGTTCTATATGAGACTTCCTCCTTTGAACATCCGCCATCAATGGCAAGATAGGTAGAAGCAGTTAGATATGACAAGAACGAAAGTAAAAGTAAGCTTTACAAGCTCATATCCCTTGAAGCAAAATTAATATTGAACACACCTTTTTCTTCTGCTACCCAAAACTTGTATATCAGAATAAGTATATACTATAAAACTAGCAATAGAGGAATAAGGTATAAATGGAGAGGATTTTTATTTAAGTCAGGGTTTTAAACATTGGTACCCAAATTCTAACTTGCTTAGAGAGACGTAGGTTAAAAAATATTTTATTTTCCCTTACGAGATATACAAATACCATGGTCCATAAAGATGATAAACTCAATAAAGGCAGCCTTGAGACTTGAATTACTAAGAAAACCCATCGAACAAGGACATATATTTTGCCTTTTAGCGAAAAATTTGAAACCCAAGCTTGTTGATTATCTTCTAAAAGTGCGACTTATTTTGTAGGAAAAAATTTCGGCTTATTAAGTAAATAACAACGAATAGAGAAATCAAATTTAATAATAAAGAAATGTGTTAGATACTTACCTTGTAAGATGTATACAGTATTGAAATATTTTGACAATTTTTATATCTTTTTATTCCGACCTTAGTAATACAGTTTACGTACTTGCATCGCGACCGCCTCGACCGCTTGAGTTATTTTTAGTCTTGACGTCACGTGATAAAATCACATGACTCGATTTTGACCTGAATCACCATCATGAAAACACTCGTGAATAGTTTTCTAGATACGTGTTTTTTTATTGAAGTTTACTCTTCTTTCTAAGTCTAATTTTACGCTTCAACGATGCTCCGACAAAGGTGTTGATTTTGCGCTGAATCATCAGCATTTGTAACTTCTATCTTAAGACTAACCATGGGACTTGGACAAACAAAGGTCATATTTATTTACACTGGGTTCAAATGAAACAATTATGTTTTGGGAAACCATTGTCAAATACATTCAGTATCTGTCATCAGTCTATTCGTGTTAAGACACATCGGATTGATCACATGCTCATCACCTTCCAACTTTTGCTTTGTTTTCATGTCGGAGGTCGCAGCAACACAGACATCCCGCGTAAGTAAGCGGGTCATCTGGGGGTAACCTCTCTATCCGTCAAAAATTACATACGATACTCATCGTCAAACCTGGCGTCACCCAGGTCGTTATTTTCCTTACTCATTAGTTTAAGGCAAAGAATATGGTGTCCCAAATACCTTGTCTTGAACACTAAACCAGTGAAACGTGTGGGATGCATCGATGAAACTCATTCTTGATTTTAATTTAGTTATGGCGACAAAGTAATTTTTAATACTAGTGTATTTCTAAAATATTTGTTTTTACAACACTGATTTATCATTAAGATGTACCAAACGTTTTGTGGTGTTTTTCACGCATGCGCAAAACAAGTTTTCGGAAAAGGAAGATTTGCTTATTACTTTTGTTTTCTTTAGGTAAATGATCCTATTTTCGAATTTATTACATCCATTTTGAAATCACAAGCAAATCCTGCAATCTGATTGGTTCCCTGCAGCAGTGATTTCAGCATAAAT
>NW_022261050.1:377852-392238 GCF_009602425.1 Actinia tenebrosa | reverse complement strand
AAATWCTCGTCCACAGTCTCTCTCGTTTTCGCCGCCATCTTGAAAATATTGAAACGAGAGAGACTGTGGACGAGTATTTTGGTTCCCAAAGCACGCTGGGTCCAAGTCTTCGGAACCCATAAGTCCTTTCGGTCATTGTACCGTTACAGTCTCTAAGCGTGGAGACGGAACGGACGAGCGAGAGACTGTGGAAGAGTCTACCTCGGAACGGCCTATAGCCAACTTTCGATATTCTGGTTGAGTAGTCAAACAATCCGAGTCGAAGCTCCGGGGAAACAAATGAATAACAACAATTACGCGGAGCTTCGATTCGAAATGTTTTGTGTTGGACCACTCGATCAGAATATCGAAAGATGGTTATCGATACGTGCACTCGATACTTACCTTTAACTTGGCGCTTGTTTTATTCTCAAACAAATGTTCTAGTTTCTTAGTGTCAATATCAACCTTATCAATATTGCCCCATATCGTTTTATTGACTCCGTTAATGAGCGGCGAGTTCTTCACTTCCTGCCAAAACAACCGAACCAGTTTTTTCTTGTTTGACTTGTTCAAGTGTCCTGGAACCCCTGGAGGTGGGGGAGGGGGCATCCCCTCTGGGGCTGGGGGAGGAGGTGGTGGACACATCATTCCCAAGGGTGGTGGTGGAGGGGCCATTCCTCCAAGATACGAAAGGGGTGGGGGTGCGTCTGTTTCGTCATGGTGATCATTAGATTCAAAAACATCCACGTCATCCTCGTCTAAAAGATCCGTAAAATCAAAGTCATTGATGATAAGTGAACGTTTTAAGGTGATCATTCGCTCCCATTCCAGTTCTTGTAGCCGTGCAGCCTCCTCAGCTGCTTGCCTGGCAATCTCTTCCTCCTCCTCTTTTCGTCTTCTCTCCTCCTCTGCTATTCTCTGGGCTTCTAGCTGGGCTGCTTCTTCCTCGAGCTCTTGGTCCTCCTTCAAGAGATTCTTCTTCGCTTGTTTTAACAACCCTTCAAAGTTCCCCTCAGGTGTTGTCGAGTCTTTTGCTTCTTCTTCCAACGAGCCCAGCTTCTTGATCGTATCTTGCACGGAGTTGGTAGCCAAGTCCGTACCTACAGCATTCTCGTTGTTATTAACTTCCGAATCTCCGCCGCTCATCAACCGAGCACGTCGATCGTGAACCGATTCCCCAGTCGATGATGAGTCGGATTTCTTAGCAAAAAGATCATCAGTCGATGTCTGATACAACATAGATAACATCATTTTCTTGTTAAAACCTTCACAAATACTAGACCTCTTTTCGGAGCTTTCCCGCCGGTCGAGAGGCGGCGAGCGAATACCACCTTTATCAGTAACACTGGATATTCTTCCGATCTCGTTCAGCATTGGTGTTCGTCTGGGTGACTTTGGTTCTTCTTTCTCACTAGCACTACTATCTCTAGCACTATCAACAAGACGTTGTCTAGGCTTTTCTCGTTTATGAGCTTCGTTTTCCGCATTTCTAGCACTAATACTTTCTTCTGAAGACGAATTGTCGGACCGTAATTTACTTGTGTTGATTTTCATGGATCCTGTTTCAGTGGCGTTGTTTTCTCTTGGCGTTCCCATTCGAGAAAAAGTCTTGTTTTCAGGGTCGTGTTTGTCTGTTTGATTTTCATGTTTCTTCGCTTCTTCTTTCGCTCTTCGACGCTCTTCCCAAGTTCTCGGGACCTTTTTCTGTGGTGTTTCGTCTGTCAAAATAAAAATGTTCATCCAAGTTAAGACTAAGAGCTGCTTTCTTTCAGAATTCTTTTTACCGTTCCCCAAGTTTCAAGTTCAGTTCTTTTCCAAATATCTTATTTTTTCATATCCAATTATTATAGTAAAGTAAAAAACCAAGTTAAATTTTTTTAACGTATTATGGATACATTATGTAATATATATTTATAAACTATTATTTCATATACTTAAATATATATTATATATGCATAGCTGTGAGAGCGCTAGCCTCTCACCAATGCGACACGGGTTCAAGTCCCGTCGGGTTCGGTGTTGTATATGAGTAGAGTTGTTTGTTGGTTCTCTCCTGTGCCTCGAGGATTTTCCGGGTTCAACGGTTTTCCCTCCCTCCTCAAAAATCAACTACTAATGTGAAGAGCCACTCTGCAGAAATGCCACCGTTAAATCCCATTATTTATTCACTTGTTATTTATTACTTCTCATTTTCTTAAACAAAAGTCGTAATGTTTCGAAAATTTTTATTCTGTTCTAAGTCAGGACAACAGAAAGTTCTTCGACTGGGACTTGAAGACAGGGCCTACGGTTGACCCATGAAATGGTACTTTCAAAGACTGATGGGGTTCATGTGCTTTATGGGCCGGAACTTTCGCGCCAAAACGCGCGCGTTCGCGCATCGAGGTATGTCACTCTCGCTATATTAAGCCCAGCCCAGCAATCCCCTTTGGTGCTCCAGTGATTCTTCACTCTACACTAACATTAGGAGTCATGGTTAAAAAGCAATTATTGTACGAGGTAAATTAAAATATCACGATTTGCTAGTGGCGAGAAAGACACCAGAAAATCACGGTATTTTGTGATAACCGATATCATCCAAATTATTTTTTCCTGTTTTCTTTTTGCGTTTTGGCCGTTTTTGCTATCTATCAAACCTACCAAGTCACAGGGAAGCGAGAAATGTTAATAAACGATCATATGGTGATATTTGGGATTGTAAATTAAAAGAAAAACTAAACAAGACCAAGAGAAACACGTGTGTCAAAAATACAACAATACACCAAACAAATCTTTAAATTGACATTGACAAGTGGAGAGTGCCTGAGGTGATGGTTGAACTCACGAGACCTTGACAAGCGTTAGCAGCATGATAGCAACATCTAAAAGCGAAGTGTGCATTAACAATTTTTTTATGCATTATTGTCCAAACGTTACTATAGTTATTTCTTTTCCATACATGTGAAAAGTGAGTCAAAACTAATTTCAGATTTTGTTTTTTCGCCTGGCGTCTCCAAGTCTGGTTACAATTAATCTAAGTAACAGGAGAAACATTTGAATAAACGAATGTTTGATAATAATAATAATTATTAATGTTTTGTTATATACATTAATGGGAAAACGTGCGGATAAAAACTTACGTACACCGTGAGGCAAGTTTGAACGCGAATTGCACCGCGTAACATGAGAAAAACGGTAAAGCAAATATATCCAACGTCGGTATTTCTATCAATGGAAGCCGACGCTGCGCGCACACTTTCCATCAGTGCGCTGTTTTAAGGGTATTATTAGCCCAAGCTACGAAGAAAAGGCAAAAGAAACAAGTGCGTGGGCTCACTGCAGATTCAACTACGGTATCACATTACGGTTCCTTCTGCTCACAACCTAACCCCACTTTTTGTGTAACATTAAGCAAAACAAAAACACTAGCAATACAACATAGCATTATTCACTATATACCGCAAGAATAAAGCAATTCCAAGACCAGATTATTTTATTTGAGAGAAAAACAACGAATAATTAGGTGTTTGTAAAAAAATCCCTGACTGACCAAGGTTATGCAGTAAACATTTTTCGACAAATGGGCAGGAATATTCTAGATACTTAACGTAACATGTATTTATGTAGCAAAGTTAGAAAATTAGCAAATGCGATTTCAAAACAAATTCCAAAAATATAATGTCAAAATCAACAAAATATAACGCGAAGTTAAGAACCATCAAGTAAGAGCAATGCTTAATTATTCATTGTATTTCGTTTCAATAACAGCATATTTTGATCATTTTGTATTCTAGGATAAAATCACGAAATGAGACTATATCGCGTGTCTCAACTATTCTCAATGACGATTGGTTCAAATTGCTCTTTTGTCTCGTTCTAAAAACCGATTGGCTGTTTCGTGTCTAGTTTCCTAGACGACCAGTGTTGCAGTATAAAATATTGGATATTTATAATATAAAGAACATTGAATGAAAAGCTGTAAAATAATGTAAGTATCACCAGGATATAATTAAAAAGAAAATAAACAAAAAAGAAAAGAATGTAAAACTGCAAATAAGTACACAAAATGTGACAAGAAGAAACTCAAAATATCCTGCAAAAAAAGTTTCGACCAACTTTTTCGTTCGTGTGAAGGCGTAAAATGAGCTCGAATTGAAATCACGCGATCAGCTGATTGCTTTATTATGACGATATGGTCTATAGTTTCTAAATCATTTTCATCTCTGATCAAAATTTACAATACAAAAACGCGAAAATATTGATAATAAAAAGGAGATTTCTGAACTGAAGTTTTCAAATGTGCAAAAGATTTAGTTTTCGTCGACTGCATTGGTCCAGTAATGAATGTTTAATTGCAATATTTTTGTAGAATTAACTATAATACGTATGAAATAACAAATAACATTATTAGCTTCCTTGTGAACGATCCGTACTACTAATGCTTAAAGACAAGAAGAAATAAACTCATGGATAACCTTGATTTGAATAGAATTAACTTATAATAGAAAACATATATTTACACAGATATAGACATTGATTATTGTTAATTCATAACTGTTGGAGTTCGTTAGAGAAATTGAATCGAAAAAATGACTCTCTATTCTTTGTAAATGAGGCAAGGTTTTACCTGAAATGATTGTTTGAAGCACAGAAGCAAACTTGGCTCCCATACTGAACTAAATATTCCTTGTTGAAAATCGCCTTAGTATTGCATATACATAGTGAATGGCTTTGGTTTAGTATTAGCTGCTATTGGCAGACTGAGGCTTTGAATAATTATATTATGAGCCACTCATTAGTCATATTTCGAGGAGCAAGACCGATGAGAATTATGGGAAGCATAGGACTATGTATGGACATCTGGGGGGAGGGGTAGAGATGAAATGACATAAGGGGAAGAAGGTCAGGATGAGACATCTCTAGGGGATAAAGGTAGAGAATGTAATTCAATGGTAATAAATAATAATAAATACTAAATATTTACATAGATCTACAATCCACTTATATGTTGGTGGCATTCAACAGCTTTTCTATTAATTTCTAAAAGCCTCTCTATTTAATGGTTATAGAAAATTATTTTTATTTCGGAACATTATAGAAAGATATTTGTTTATATCTAAAGAGGCAAAAAGAAAAAGTCCTTGTAGCTGGTAGTGTTCACTTTACCCCCCTCTGTTCTTCAGTGATTTATTTGTGTGAAGTACAAATATAACCAGTAGACCAATATTTGATGAAGTTTTTGCGTGCACAGACTCGAAGAAATTCTAATCTACGCAGAGTTGGGGGTTATTAGTGGTATAATTGCATACTTCGTTAACATGAATCCATTTCCTAAGCGTGGGTTGAGCTCATTTGCGACGAGGAAAAATAATATAATAGCACGACATCAACGATATGAAAGATAATTTGATATTGAACAAAAAGCATGATGTGGGCAGAGGAAACCAAAATATGATAACAGAAAATGTTAAGCAGGTCAAGGAGAAAAGAATAAGCTAAACTAATATTATTCATTGATTGTGGTGCAATGTTTACCCATTTCAGACCATTCTCTTAAGAATAAGATTATTTGTTTGAGTTGTATCCATATTAATGTGTTCCCATGCACAACCGTTAAACAAAGAAATGATACTCTAGGGAATGACATGTGGTCTGTAATTTGAAAACATTACGCCCAAGCTAAAAGGGTGTATAGGCTCACTCAACAATATGCAAATTATAAACATTTCAACATCTTACCTTTCTCCTCTACATGATTGAATCTGTCTCTTCTCCGCGCGAACTGTGGTGAGGCGTTAGGCGAGGCCCTTGGTGAAACCTTTGGTGACGATGACGGTGACGTCCTAGATGACGTCATATCCCCTCCATTACGTGGTATGTCCAAGTGACCTCCTTTACCCTCATCATGGTATTTGTAGTTGTTATTGTTGTTTTCGATAGTGGTGTTGTTGTTTACTGTAGGGGTTGATGTTGTTTCTCTTTCAGGGGCAATGCCCAATGCTGCACGTCTGGCTGCTCGTCGCTCTCTGTTCAGGAAAACAAACATCGTTAATATCACCTCATACGCTTGATACAGTAAAACTGTAACACTGAAGAATATAATATTACACTGCATGTCAATTCGAAAAATGAAACAAATAAACTGATGGCTATTGAAGAGAGGCGGGGTGAAACTTGATTCTGACTGAGCACTTTGCCACTTGACAAAATGATTTTTTTTACATGTGCATACGCTTGTCTTTCGTAGATTCAGCCATCTATTCATTTACTTTACATTTGTTTTGTCCTCCAAATTGAGCTGCTCTAACGTCACTTGCAAGGGCTATATTGAGAATAAGAAAATTCATTTCTCACCTTCTCGCCTGTCTACTTCTTTCCTTCTCATCAATCTCATCCATCTCCTGAGTAGAAGACGACGGTGACGAGCTTCCCAGGGACCTGACGGGTGAAGGAGGTCGCTCACCGAACCGTGACGTCACATCCGGTGCACTCGATACCTTGTGCAGTAGTCCACTGTCTAAAGACCCGATTCGACTGATAGCAGAAAAATCATTGTGACCAGAGATAAGGTCCAGCTTACTCACAGAGTTGTGCCGGCGACTCTTTCTTCGTTCTCCTGGAATGAAAATAAATTATCTTGAGCTACACTGGGATCCAAATTCAAAACTGTCTTCTACAAGAGATCTTTTTTGAGTTCCAAATTACCGCTGTGTAGTTTGATTACACTCATTTACTGAGGCTTAGCCTCGAATCAGTGTCTAAATATTCACAAACACCAACGGTAAAGTAAAGCACAACTTTAACAATACAAAAACTTTGAAATTCCACGGAACTTCACTAGAACACAAGAATATTCCGCATAAAAACGGTGCTATCCCTGAAAAGTGAGTACCAGTAAAATAAAGTATTGGTTCTCTCTCAATAACGCGCTATAGTTCAAATGCCGACTGAGTGCGAAGCGTAGAGGCGAAGGAGCTATGTATGTACTGCAGTAAAGAGAGTTTCCGGCTTAATATTTTTTTAGCGTGGATATTAAAGTTAAGATAAAGATCATCAGGCAATCCTGTTCATTATGCATGCAGGTATTTTTAGTTCGCGGGTTTCCACTTTATTCACCCCTCTTCAGATAATTTCACTGTAATTCCTATCCTAAGAGAACATTTTGTGTGCGGTAGAAAATATGGCAAATGGTAGTAGATTATCAGTCAATGCACCCTTCTCAAGATCATCTTGAATGCAAGGCTAACTTGAAAATACAAAAGAAATGTCACAAACTCCATCAAGAAAAAGTGCGATTTCTTTTGTACTTTTATGTTAGCCTCGCGTCCACGATACTTTTGATGATTAATTAAGGGCCCATTATGTTCACAATAAATAAAGGTATTTTTAGTTCGCGGGTTTGCACTTTCTTAACTCCCTCTTCAGATAATTTCACTGTAATTCTTATCCTAAGAGAACATTTTGTGTGCGGTTCAAAATATGGCAATTGGTAGTGGCATTAAGTCGTACCACATCAGTGACGTGATTGGGTGAACTCTACTGAAACGATGGGAAGCCATTTCAGTGTTATACCTTACAGTATAGTAATATCATGTGTGTGCGTACCGTTAATTTTTTCCCCGCTGAAAATCTCATTCTAAAAAAAAAATTATCATTATTCTTGTAAAATATTTAAATAAAGTTTATTGGTGCCGAAGTGAAAAAAACAGCCTCATAATAATACGATACTGCAAAAGCACGCCTCATTGCACAAACAAATATATTATATTCAAGCACTCCAGATAAAAATAGAATTAATATTTAATAACATTTAATATACTTGTTACCATCAATTACCTCCTCTCGGATCTGTGGTCGTCGTTCGCCGTCTTTGTCTAAGATTAAGTATAAAAACATAAGCAAATCATATCAGGTTATTATCGTAAGTGCATAAACCTCAAACAAGGAATGGGGGTTTTAGTGGTGCATAATGGGTATCGTATCACATACACATTAGAAGGGGAATGGGGAATTGTATGTATTTCTGTACACCCTCCCCCACGATTCGGCGGAGGTCATGCACTAAATCTCTACCTTGAGATTAAGACAATGACTCATATGAAGAAAAATAAATGATTTCGACCTTCAAAAGAAGGGAATTTGTTTTGATTTTCATATTTGAACATGCATAGTATAGAGGCTTTGCGCCATCATGTGATTCCAGCCATGACAGGAGGCAGAAACAATTGAGTCTAAAAAGAATATCGTTTCCTAGGAGACTATTGACGACTCTTTATTAAAACTCTACTGAGTACGTGAACCTCGAATCCAGGAGTTGCTTGTTTTGTTATCTCAATTTCTGCTTTTGTTTACCGACCTCAGAAGTAAGGCTAAGCCCGCATGACAGGAGTTTTGACAGTCGTCAGTTGTTGTGCCTCCTGTCTTGGCTGCCATCATGCGATAGTGCTAGGTCTCTATTAGGGTAAAAATGAGTAGAAATTCTAGGGGGGAGGGGAGGGGGGAGAAAAATAAGACACCGGGGTACCTTGCGATGATGGTGTGTTAGAAGTAAATATTATTAAAACAGTAGAAATCCTTAGGGGTCTTTTTAAAACTTTCCAGGGCGTGAGAAGGGAAATGCAGCCATCCACAATGATCTTTAAAGGGCACCGACACAACTATGTAACGTTTTTATTCGTTTTTAAATACCTGATGGACGGTGAACTAGTAAACGATGATAAATCCTCGTCTCCATCTTCGATTTTAATTGCCATCTAATCGAATACAGAAAGGGGTTTAGCAATACAAAAAGCAAACAAATTAGTGAAAGATTCGTATCCACTACGTTGGAAATTCATTTTCTTGCCACGCTTTCGTCCATATTGGCCATCTTCAGGGCTACATGAAATGACTTACAACTGCGCGAGCCAACAATTTGCAACTATTTTTTATATAACGTTAATTCATGTAGCCCTGAAGATGGCTAAAATGGCAGAACGCTTAGCATTAGGAGAGGATACGATTCCTTGACTAAAATGCATTCTACGTACAAGAATACACTTGGACAAACAAGTTATCAGGGGTGCTTACCATTTACCCGGAAATACCGGAAAGTTTTCGCTGGAAAGCAAATGGTATTTCATAGTCCTGGCTTTTCTTATTCGATAAATACCGCTGTTGTCTTTTACTAAAGAGTCATCTGCACAGTCAGTCGGTTCATCGGTCAGTACAGTTATTCAGTCGACTGGTCGGTTAACTCTCTATCGCCCATTATGCACTCACCTCATATACATTAAGCTGTTCTAAAAAGTCGATATTTGATCCCCTTCTGTCCTGATGCGACTGGAAAAAATAGCAAATACGTCACACTGGGATAAAGACCACTTTACACGAAGGAAAGTTCACTTTGTCCCCCTTGACCAGGTACACGTACACCAAGAAAACAGTGGAGGTTAGTTAGCCTAGCAGTAGGGCCACCCTACCTCACGTAAATCATGTAAATAATGTGCACCAAAAAAACAGTGGAGGTTAGTTAGCATAGCAGTAGGGCCACCCTACCTCACGTAAATCATGTAAATAATGTGCACCAAAAAAACAGTGGAGGTTAGTTAGCCTAGCAGTAGGGCCACCCTACCTCACGTAAATCATGTAAATAATAGGAATTGATAGACTAACCTTCACGACATCAGCCATCCCCTGCTCCTCAAGCGCATCTATAATGTCATAGAACGTATCCTGATCTGGAGTAGCATATAACACCTGCATGGAACAAACAAGCGCATGTTAGGGAGGTACAGGAAAGAGTGAAAGAGCTGCCGTAAGGGTCGAAGGTTCCCTCGACTAAGTATAAGCACAGGAAGCCCACGCTAAGCATTTGTTCAAGCAAAATGACGGGACACATCCGAGATACGCGCATTTACAGGGCTAAAAACACAATTCCAATCATGATTCATTGGTAATCGAATAAAATAGCCCAGCAAACAGGGACAAACTGCTGCAAAGAAAGCCGAGAGAAATATCTCCTTCTTTTGCTAACAGGCGTGCGACAAAATAACGCGCCAGTGATTCTTTAAGCGCACGCTCAACTAAATGATACTGTCAGTTCGTTAAAGTCGAGGATAGACAACGCATGATGTTTGTGCCAAATATTTGCTTCTCGTGTAATCATTCTTGGTTCACTCCGCGAAATGACCGTTTCTCACACAGTTTTAAGTTCGCTAAAAAAACTTACTTTATTAATGAGTGTTATGGCATATGTTAGAATCTCCTCGTCGCCCAGCGACTCCTTCTCGGCTAAAATTCCCACGATCTCTGACCACCATCTTACTCCTATAAGAAATGAACAATAAAATGAAGATTACACCACCAACTGGTCTTCTATTCAATTATATCTGGTCTCGTTAA
The DNA here is from genome assembly GCF_009602425.1 of Actinia tenebrosa. Next base: position 381,894 of record NW_022261050.1, on the reverse strand, counting down.
TGAAAAATTATAGACGATCACGTGACACGACACAGGAAGAATTTGTCAAGGTTCACGTCATGTGATCGTCTCAATACCTCTATTCTATTTAACGTTCTGCACAGTTTTTGCATAAAAATAGAGTTCAATTCCGCGAGGATAGAAAATAGATTGTTTTGGTACACCAACAACATGGCCGCTGTGACGTCATATGAAAACGCTCTATAAGAATCGAAACAGTATCGTGAAGAAAACATTATTCAATGAAGAGACAAATTTGAATCAATGTCTGAGCAAAATTTCAACGTTTTGAATGCATAAGACTGTAGTTTTCACCTTGGCGAACGTTCAGCATTGTTTGATAAGATAAACAACTTTTGTGTTCGTCAATAGGTCTCAATATAATCACAGTCTGGTCGAAAATAGCTGATCATATGATGGTGTAAACAGCACGTCTTTTAAGCGCGCCAATTCTTTTATCATTGCGCGCGTTTGGTCTATTACGTAGATGTCTAAGATGACAATAATACGTCAAAAAAAAAGTTCTCAGGGCGATGAAAATATCAGATTCGTTCGAGGTAAGAGGAGCTGTTGCCCAAATAGGTTCAAATTTAAAAACAGATTTCGAAAACGATAGTTATAACAAATAAGGTTGATAGGATGAGAGGTTTCAAATTATTGAAAAAATAAAATGCACTATATAAGAACCTCCCATCCCAAAATAAACAGTGGACCATGTTCTGTCAAATAAGAGAGAGAGAGAGAGAGAGAGAGAGAGAGAGAGAGAGAGAGAGAGAGAGAGAGAGAGAGAGAGAGAAGTACGTTCACAACTTCCAGGGATATCGCAAGGCATCTTCGTTATCACTGAAAAAGGGTTCATAATCCTTCGTGGAAAAAATGTCGTGATAGAGCCTGAGCAATCCATAGTAGAATCATGCGATAGAACCATACATCACGCACACATACCACAACACCACCAATATTATTATGATGAATGAACACTCTGCAGACATTACCTTGCGCATCATCAACGACTTGCACAGCCTCGTACAAAAATCTAGAGTTATTTTCAGTGTACTCGATGAAGACGAGGAGTAACTTGAGCGCAGTTTTCGCCACCAGGCGGAACTACGATGAAAAAGAAGAGAATCAAAGATTAGGAGACTGAAATCCACAATTCTCGTACAAAACGCCTGTACAGTTAATTTAAATCGTCTGTTTCCCGTGACAATAAGTTCACCACCACAACAAATCATAGGATATCGAAGATTAACAATACCCCTTTGCCACAAGTGTTATGTGTTATGACAACAAAGCTAAATAGACAACTAGAGCTCGCTTCTGGTTTCGTGCTCGCTTCGTTGTAGTCGCCAGAGCTCTGGTTAAAAGCCTGTTGCATGATTGAATGGTATGAAATAAGGGTTTTAAGGGGTTTTGTAAGTTGAAGCGCGCTAGGAATGAGATGAACAAAAACAGCTGGGTTTAGAAGCACCTTAGCGGAAGATCGATTAGCTGCTTGCGCTGTCACGCTAAGAATACGATTTGGTTGCGTGACATTTTTAGTCACGACATTTTACGATACGATTTTTGAATTTCTGGTGCGTTACAGTTCTTGGAGCTTAAGCCTGCGCTCTTTTTGGTCTTCTTTAGGAACTTAAACATAGGCTGGATCCAATTACGAGTAAAAGCAGGGGGAAAGAACAATTGTGCAACGCAGAACAATGTTTTATCATACCTTTGACGCAGTAAGAGAATAAAGCCATTGGATGGTTTCATTGTGATTGATAACTCCATTCATTCCATCCACATACAGCATAATTTGTCCAATAGCTGGTAAAACAACAAACAAGAATGACGGTTCACTCAATATACCCGCCGCTGCCACCATTTACGAGCACGCTGATTCAAGGTTTAAACTTCATGTAAGAATACTCAGAATAACACGGTTTTTGCTTTGGAATGACTTTTGGAGCAGTCCACTATGAGACACCTTAAATGAAGTATGTTCGGTGTACGTGCGGTGTAGTCTTCAAATAATGGCCTCCGCATTTCGTAGTCAGGATATAAAAAGGTTAGTTTGAATGGCACAAAAAAAATTTCTTGGTTAAAAAGGTTCTCGAGTGGAGTGCTTGTTTCCAGAGTGGAGCCCACCAAACCCAATTATTCCTGCGTGGGTGACTGCGTGGGTGTCAACAGACGAAACTAATTGAAGGTCGCTGACCGAAAGTCAAATCAAATCAAGGAGTAGTATTGGAGTGTTTCTGAGATATTTCTAGCCCCGGGCCAACTGGAGGAGAAAGGACTCTCTTGGTGCAAGAAATAGAAGAAGCATAATACTTGCCAAAGGAAACCCAGTCAATGTGTTTGTAAAAGACATAACACTTCGTAAATGAGCAACTTCGAGCAACTAACTATCTCTAAATCTCTCCAGGAACACAGTTTTGATAATTATTGATAATTTAGATTGTGTGGGCGACCTGTGGTATCGATTAACATCTTGCGTCTCGAAGAATATAAATAGACGGCCTAGCAGCACGTCGGAATGAAACTCAATTAGGAGGATATAACAAAACATTTTGAAGGACATAACGATTCTCAGGAGACTGCAATTCTTTTGTTTTGTTCTCCAAATTGAGCTGCTTTGACGTCACAAGAAAGGGGTCTATCAATTATCTTAAAAATTTATAATTAATGGGCTTCCTGTAGCATTAACCAACAATGCAATACGTACCTCTAAGAATATAATTTTGATAATTTTGATCGGCATCTTGACCGACCGTGATGAGCGCGTTGAGTCCATCTGAATTTACAAACTCATGTACCAGGTCCTTGTCGTCCTAAACAGAAGATAAAAACAACATAAACAATAGAAGACCATATGCATAGAACGTCCTCCTAATTCATGGTTCCAACTCAGAAAATAGAGAACCAATGACATTTGCAGCAATTTTCCCAATGGAAATAAAATCGTGTCCCACAAACAACTACACAGTATTTATTTTAAAGAGTACTACAAGGATTACGAGGCAATTTTCTATTCTTTTCGCAGGACAGTAAACTATTGAAACAATTCATACGAATCAATTTTCCGCGATCAGAGTTTTAAATTCTGAAATATTCTAGATAATTTGTTAAGCTTGTTGGACATAGCAACGGTAACTAAGGGGAGTCGGAAGTATCACACCTATACTGATCACTGGTAGTAGCCACAGGGTTCCCAAGAGAGCAGAATCCTACCGTAATAAGTCACAAGGCTCTTTTTCGCTAGTGATTCACCGACCAGGTGTTGTGGGACACAGGGATTCCGAGTACGCAAAACTAATCTATAGTTACGGAGCTTTTATAGTTTGCTTTATGATAGGAACGCGTTTTGTGACATTTAGGGCGGGGTTTTATATCTGGCACGAAAAAAAAAAAAAAAGACTGCTTTTGGAATGGGTGGTCATTTAGTAAACCCTACTTAATCTTTTAACTATGTTAGGGGTAATGTGAAAACGATTCATGTGGAGCGAATAAGCTGATGGGAAGACTTGGGTTTGTCAGTGTAACCCACTTTACCGATATCAAGAAGCAACGACATTGCATGTGGAATCTGCATGATATCGTAGCGAATTTTGACAGTTCATTAATTAAAACATCGTAATTTACATAACTGTTGATACAGTTAAGACCTGCATGGTGAATCAAATGTGTCTTACGTCATATGCTTTCTCGTTCTGTAGGGCCAAGTGTTTTGACAGCCTTCTAAAATTGTTTTATTGATTTTATGATGACGCACAATATCGTTAAACGGCATCAAAATCTCGTCAAAGAAAAACTCGGTCCAGACGTAGCTTGATAGCAAAATCGGCTTACATTTTTTCAGAATTTATAAATAAGGGAATATAACAAATGTAAGTAGAACTTTAGAATCAAAGGACAAAATCAATAGCCGGTTCTCACCAAGGGTGGATCCAGGGGGGGCTTCACTTCAGCAGGAAAAAAAAACTGAAGAATTAGAGAATTTTTAAAATTGTTTTCCGTTGTGTTGACGGAAGAAGCTCAATTAGCCCCCCCCCCCCCC
>NW_022261050.1:355553-376650 GCF_009602425.1 Actinia tenebrosa | reverse complement strand
CATGTTGGATGACATTTAGTTTACCCCGAGCGAGATATTCTACTCGCAAGGTATCTTTTAGGGATAAAAGAACCAAGACACCGCGGTCATGTTGGATGACATTTAGTTTACCCCGAGCGAGATATTCTGCTCGCAAGGTACCTTTTAGGGATAAAAGATACCGCGGCCACGTTGGATGACATTTAGTTTACCCCGAGCGAGATATTCTGCTCGCAAGGTACCTTTTAGGGATAAAAGATACCGCGGCCATGTTGAATGACATTTAGTTTACCCCGAGCGAGAGATTCTGCTCGCAAGGTACCTTTTAGGGATAAAAGATACCGCGGCCATGTTGGATGACATTTAGTTTACCCCGAGCGAGATATTCTGCTCGCAAGGTACCTTTTAGGGATAAAAGAACCAAGACACCGCGGCCATGTTGGATGACATTAAGAAAAGAAACCAACGGCATTGGTAAGCCTCATCTTCAGACACTGATGGAAAACCACTTTAAATTACCGAAGTGATTGCAAGCCACTCATAGCGAACATCTTCCAAGATGGCCGACACTTTTATGTACGACATGTCATTCACCTTCAACACGTCTTATTTCCATGCATAAGGGTTGAGTATCGTTTGACCTCAACAAGTACCATAATTTCATACGAAGAATAGTGAAAACATAGATATAGCAACCTGGAAGCATGTATAGCACGGCGAAAAAACTTATTTTGGTTCATACTGTTTTTTCTGTACTGGTGTTTCGCGGCAGCCATGTTGTAAGGCAGAAACGATGCAATATTTCTTTCATAACGAGATATTTCATTTCTAAACAAGGACATTTATATCATTGTTTTGCAACAAAACATGGCCGCCAAGACCCCTCTCTCTAGACCGATCCCGGCTATGCTTGACTGTCAACCCAAACATGCCACAGTGGGTAGTTTTCCCAATGAAATACAGAATGTCCGACCAACAAACTCGAATTCACAATTATTAGAAGTTATCGATTTTTTTCTTAATCTATCTGTAAAATGAATTGATTCTATGACAGACATTCAGCACTCGGTGTCTGTTCCATGTTGTATATCGAAAACACATTTTAGCTTGTCCGACGTAGCAACAGTAACTAGGGAGGTATAACAATGAATTCGGGATCGGTGTATAACTTTGCATGGAGTCCCCTATCCGACTGATCAGGAAGTAATGGAAGCAGTAGTAAAGAAAGTTGACATTTTACGAATATTTTGCAGATTTTCTAAGATAAAATCGCCGACAACTTTATCGTTCAGAAAGCAAAATAAACCTGGAAAACTGTTGATCAACTCCAATGTTGCTTTAGATAAATGAAAGGTCAAAACAGAACCATTCTAAGGCTTCGTGTGACGTCATGGCCGGCGTTTTGGTCAACTTCAACAAGGATTTGGTCTAGGTTTCTTTATGTCAATCAGCACTGATGGAGACCATATTTTGTTTTATCCTGTTATTCCCACGGGAAGAGATTTACGGCAACGATTCAAGGTACAACCAAAACCCAAATGACCAACCTAGCGATCAATTATCTGAACCGGCAATCTAATGACGCCCTACTTTTTGAATTCCTAACAACTATTCGCAAACACTTAGTTTAAAGTTGGGACTAAAATAAACATGCATGTCTGATAGAGGAAATACCGCACATCTCCAGATACTAGTAATGGCGATAATGGCGGCGTGATGACGTCATCAGGATCTTATTAAACAAACATTTACCTCCTCTGATCGTCGGATAAGAACTATTTGCAACGACGTCGATTCCTTTGGCGTTTCACAAAAATAGAAAATTCCAGTAAATTCAACGAAGGAATATCTAATTAAAGAAAATATTTTCTATTTTGATGACATTTTTGGGGAGGTTTTTCGTTAAATGTAGACCAAAATTCAGTGACGAACAAGATTATGAAATCTTGACTACTGGATGACCCGGCTCTAAACTAATCAAAACTCAAGCTTGTTTTTTACAAACACATTAAAGTTTTGGACTGTCAAGTTAGAAAAAGTACATTTCGATTGCTAAAATTCACATTCTGTAATATCCTATTTTCTTTAAGAGGTAAGGGAAAAAAATAATACCGAATACCGAAGATCGGAAACAAGAGCAGAAACACTGAGATACGAAAAAACATTAAAAAGCACCAGGCAATCTTGTAAGAGTATACGAATGACTAATGGATTATTTTTCAGGTTAGATTCACTTCTAGGTAAATATTTTTCAATTTTTAAGATAATCTGCTAAAAGCGTGACAAGGGGGGTTGTCTTGCTCACGTCGTTACATGTTACATTTTTTTATCCATGGAATGAAAAACATCCTTCGTAATCTTCGTCACATGCCGCGAGAATTAGTCTTATGGCATGCTAAAATCGAGGGTTTCTCTCGGTAATTCATAAAAAGTAACAAAATTAAATAAGAATATCTAAAAATTTCCCTTTAAGTTATACATTTTGTAAATATCACGAAATTTTGAGTTCAACTCTGCATACCGGAAGTGAAAGTTTAGTCGAGTGAACTAAACTGTAAGTGAAATAATTTCAAAATCTTCGTCTTATATAAAAGCAAGGAAATCAGTCAGATAACTATTAAAGCGTCTAGTTAGTGATGAATTAGCTCTTTATTACTTACCATACTTTCTACTATTGGTATAAAAAGGTACTTTTTTCCTTGATAATGATTTATCGGTGCAAGCCTCACAAATACAAAAAGCCTTGAAACCGTACTGTTCACTTCCTTTCATATTGGACTACAACTCTCGAATCGTTTAGATATCATCACCAATTCCCACTCAAAACAATGTTTAAAAAGACGGGTTTTTCTTCTTCTTTTCTTGATACGAACAGCTCTAATGCCGTAACATGGCGTTCTGCATTCATCGCAAATCGAAATGAATAGGTAAATTTTTATAAATTGTCCCCTACTGCGTAAATTCAACCATAATTGGGTTATTTTTCTATGAGTAATTGTGTGGAAAATGGCAGGGTGCAAGAATGAAATGTTGGTTCTTTCTTTGCTTCAAAAGGAAACAAGCTGAGATAAACACTCTTTAATCAAATCCGAGACTATCTTTTGTAAGAAGAAAGAGTCACGCTAAGAAACGTGCAATAAACAGGATGAATTGATAAACGTCACTTTTATTTGAAGACTTCGTAAACTTTCCAAGTGAAATTTCACGTGGCATAAAATGGGAAACTTTAAGACCAAGCCGAAAAGCTTATAACTGCCAAGACTTTACAGTAGTTAGCAAAGTCGGTGTGCGCTGCTAAGGCGCTTCTTTTCATCTGCTGGTCCCCACATACTCGAACCTACCATCACTGCGTGAGAGTAGAATTTTTTTATTCGTTCTTTGTTGTGTGTGTGTTTTTTTGTTTTTTTTTCTTTCTTTTTTTGTTTGGCCGTATTTTTTCTTGTGTTCTTTTCCGAGAGCCGGCAAAATCTCCTCAAAAATCAACACTCTTTGCCCCGTTGTGTGTAATCCAATGCTCTAGCGGTGAAACTTCATTTAAAAGTGATAAAAGAAAATTTCAGTACAAAATCACTCAATTTTATGTTAATTTTATGACTTCTTTTTGGAGTCCGCAAAACATGGCAAAGACCCAAAGAACGTCACACGCCGCCCTCAGAACTGGTACCGATTCATATTTTTGTTCATTAGTCATTTAAAATAGATAAGGTGTCAAGGTCGTTTGAGATGAAGTGAAAGAAATGAAAAGAAGAAATAAAAAGAAACGAAAAGAAAAGATTCAACGAGCTTCCGCGCATGCTCACTTACATGTAGGAATTCAGGATAATTATTTACAGCCAATTAGAATCGAGTATATTTTGGCGGGAAAAATAAACGCGCGCGCTCCCGTAAATTGGCGCCAAATTAATAGAAAGGAGGAAAGGAAAGAGAAAGACGATCATCTTGAATGGCTTCCTTTGAGTCACTGTTTCTTCTTTCAGATGTAATACAATCACAGAACTTTCTTTAAAACGTTTATCTGTTCAATTCAAGGCAGAGCAGTATTCTTTAGTTATTCCGAATAAGTCTGGCAGTTGAAAAGAGATAGAACCAGAACTACTACTATGAAGAAGACGAGGATTCGACAAGTATTCTAAATCATTTTAGAGACCTTTAAGTGCTAAATAAGAAATAGAACATTCAAACTTAAAAAAATCGTCGTAACACACAAAATGAAACTTTAAACAGAATTGGTATCTAGGGAAAGTAATATGTCAAACTTCTAAAACTAAATACACCTGATTTAAGTCTGATAAAAAGTAAGATATTTCTTTTTACTAAAAGCCTGGCTTTGAAGTTGCATCATCTATCTAGACACATTATACACTTTAGAGATTTAACTATTGCTTAAATATCAACTGAAAACTATAGTTACTAGGTGACCATGAAAAATGCAATTTATTTAGAAGCTCTAGAAATTTCTCATTAAAAATTATAAATATTTATGAACATATAGTTATTCAAATTAAGAGTTTCTTCTTAAGAAATATCTAAATAAAAACAAAAAAGAAAAACATGATATAATATCTTAATAGGGAAACAAAACATCTTTTAGAAGAGCAAGAGTATAAATTTTCTTATTATCTAACTTTAAAAATTCTGAAATTTGCTGCCATAATATGAAAAGTTAATCTTGTTTTACACGAGAAATATGATTTAAAGATACATAAAATATAATAAGATTATGTTGTTGAGTAGTTAAGTGATTAGAATCTCTACCAAAATTTTCTTATATTGCTGAAAGGTAGGAATGTTGTATATGATGGAAACATTATTTCATTTTCTGTATTTGGTGATCCATGTGTTTACACCATACATGAAGTAGAATACGACTAAAGCTTTGCAATCAAGTCTGAACTTTAGATATCAAATGTAGCCTATTAGCTGGATGATGAGTGAAGAAAATTAGAATGTGATGACAGCAATAAAATAAGGGCATAAAAAATATGTATGGACCAATGTTTAGTGTAGAGTGTATGGTGTCACAGACTCCTATAAAAATTCGTTAAAATACAACACTTCCCATCTGAATATCAGGAAAAACCTTCAACCAGCGATTACTAGAAATTTAAGGGTTATTCCAGTAAAGTTTCAGCTGAATTAAAATTTGGATGATTTTCATGCTAGTCCCCCTTTAAAGACAAATGAAAACGATAAAAGAAATACTAAATGAAACCCTCAATAAATTTGTATTTTATAAAGTTTACAACTTATCAAAGATGGATACTTTTGCATATTGAAAGAAAATTTGAAATCTGGACAAAAGTTTAAAAACAAATAAATGAATGCATAAGAAACCAAAAAAAACTTAACCAAGGTACTTATTCATGATGGCAAAAACACTTCAAATTATGAACATATGCATACATATCAAATACACATCACCTTCCAAAAATCACTAAAAATATATGTGTATAATCAATAATTAAGAGACACGATGCAGAAATCCAAACAGACTGCCTCGTTGGTTTGGGTTGGCAAAGCAAACGTTTTCAACAATCCTAGTCAAAAATAATGTAGTGTTTCTAAATTTACCTTTGACTTGAATAACTGTAAAATAGTGCATACCATAGTAGATATCATTGCCACAGTAATGTGGCTGGTTAATGTAATTTCTAAAGAGAAAAAGCTCACAGAACGTATACAGAGGAAAACAGAAAACAGTAATACCATAATCATTTTAAAATGTCATGCAACAAGGATTTTTCCACTCATAGTATCAAATTCAAAATGGCTGTCTCAAATAACCAGTATCAAGTTTCAAGGAATTAGCTATCATATTTGATGAAGTCATTCATGTATTGGGTTTCATGACAATATTATCACCCCTAGGTCATGTAGGTATTGCCATTTTGTACAATATTAAATATATATTCACTATATTTTTTGAAGACAAACTCGGGTATTTTCATTAGTATTCACAGGCATTCGTTACTGGTAATTTTTTGAAATATTGATATTCACTTAGGGTGACTGAGCAGCATTTATGAAATCTTTAGAGACATAAACAACTTAGCCTAAGTTTAATTTTAAGAGAAAATTTTCTGAACAATCTATATAAAGTTCTACTACAAAATATTTCCTGGCAATAGTCCATAATCTTGAGTATTTGATTGTCAATAGATATATGAAATGCTGATAATATTATTGTTAGTGTTAACTCATGCATAGTACGTCTCTTTAACAAGACTCAAAATACCAGTTCATAAAAACAAAAATTGCTTTTAAAGTCTAAAATGTTCTGATATAAATTGCTCTGTCAGTTAAAAATGTGCGTGTAACTTAATTGAATTTTCTGCATGCTTACTCGAAATTAATACATTCTTTTCCTATTTCATTGAAAGCAATATTAAATTATCATTACATTAATACCTTGAGCCAAGTAAACTTGATCACGAAGCATGAAAAAATAAAGACATAGTAGAAGTCCAAATTAAATCAATTATAAATTTACCAAAAAAACAATAGGGATAGCATAATTAGTCTTGATAAAATTTCTACAGTTTTGAATAAATATTAGGAAAAATCCAGAAACGAATATTAACTTTAAAAAATCATCATATTGCAATCAATTCTTGTCCCTTGCCGAGCGTCGTGAGAGAGTATTTGTCGAATACAAGCAACTAATTATTTACACTGTTTTATAAGCAAGTTATTCCCTTCAAATGACCAACATTTTCTTTGAACTCATTGTGTAAGTGTTGATTTATAAGCGGGTTAAAGCCAACAGCCTTTAAAAATCTTGCAAACCGTTACTTCATGACAAGAATATTCATATTCCACGAATGGTTTTTTTCCTTATTCGTATTTATCATTAAACAAACAGATCTTCGTCTCTGTCACTTGAGGTGAACTGAGATTAGCAAGCCTATTTTTATGCAAATAACTCAATGAGCAGTAGATATTTTTCTATAGCAATGAAAATACATCGTCCGTAGAAACGCTTCAGTAAAAACAACTCGACGAACAAGATTTACTTATTTGACTTTCTAATTTAGAATATTCTGGGAGGTTTTATAAGGAAACTCGATAAAAGAACGGTGATAATAACGAAATATTCAAGTTTGGTAACAATACAAGTTTGAAATACCACACACAACATTGGTAGATTTGTCGTAGGTATCTTTATATTTCTTAATCTCACTTTTCCTCGAAAAGCTTTTAAAACAAATATAATACAATGCTCCAAACAGCTGATCTTAACACAACACGTACTGGAAGAAAAAACCTCAAAATTCAAGGCTGTATTGGTGCTTGAAAAAACAGTTGTGAGCGCGAACAACGAAAGAATATCTTAGGTTAGAGGTTGGACCTTTGACAATAAATGATCGTTAAGTTGTCAGTAGTACCAAGAGCTTGAGTACAACGTATAATATTGCTAAAATACTACATCTGGAGACGATGTTTTGTATATGAACGTACGCTGCAAGCAGTAGATTGACATACCTATACAGTTGTGGACGCGAACAGACAGCGAAGTCCGTAGTATTATTGTATTTTTGCGGCTGTAAATACAAGAGAAATATTATGTTAAAGCGATTGGTCTAAATTAGAAAACCACAGTTTGGCCACAATGGCCAGCTCGAGTAAATACTTCACACAGTCGACTGATCAGACAAACCTGAGCAGCGCTTTTGATATATTTAAAAATTGTATACAAACTTGCAGAAGCCATGTTTACAATTTTAGACTTATTACCTGTCGAGGAAGCCTTCCAATAGATCTGCTTGTTCTTCAAGCGTATTTTCCAATTCTAAGTAACACCCATTATGAGACAGCTGTAGTGCGACGTCGTCGATCTAAACCAGTATAATAGCTCAATCAATAAAATACCAACAAAAGCACAGCTTTAAAAACCCTTAGAGAGGCTTCAAAAACACAGTGACGGGAAAAGCCCGTAACAAGGCTCACGTACAGCATGCGGCGCACATAACAGCCGATGTAATCCGTCTACTTGCTGGCACAGAGCAATATTCAGGTGAAATGTGTACGTTGGCGGCCTGGTTGGCTCTGGAAAATTAGTACTGGCAAACGGATCAGTGTCGTCCAAGTACTGTACTTTACATGTAAGCGCCATCTTTGCTTCGGACTGGACTTTCCGCAAAGCCTCATTCGGCGCAAGCGCAGACAGGCCAGTCCGTCGTCTTCGCTGGGGGTTTGATGCGGATCCACGTGACTCATTTCGACGATTTCTGGACGGATTTAGCGCAAGTTCCTTCATTCGTGATGATACTCATTAACTCCTCGTATAGTGATACCAGTATGTAGGCTGACTAGAACCTTCTCGAATTGAAATAACGGTCAATAATACTAACAACTGGCTCCGTAACATGGTGGCAGTCCATAAACCCTCAAATAATGTGCTTGACTGAATCAAAGCTTGATTAGAGATTGATTATGAGCAATCTTAATCGCCCACAAGAGACAGGAGTGTTGGAATGAGCCAATTAATTTGCGCGAATGCTTTTGTGATGTATTACAAAGGAGGGGTTATGAGCGTCTTGGATTTAAGGCAGCGAAAGTTTCTGTGTGCGACAACCGCTTCCGCTGGGCTTACACTGCCGCAAATCCCGGGATAACCAAGACATTTAAAGCTCTCTTTTTTATTGGGATGAACGAGGAATGACTAAACTACTGCGATAATTATCCATAATTTTATATGCGCAACAGGTTTCGTACTGAAACCAAAGGGTTTGATCGGCTTAAGGTGAACACATACCATGATTCTATTAGGGAGCAGCACTACGTCACAGCAAGTCTACTCCGACAATACGATGCAATTAGAAAACCCTGCTTGGAATGAAGGGAATGTAATATATCAATAAACGATATGTCCAATGCCAAATCAAACATCTATCATTTTCTTCCCTTCGATGTTCAACATATTGTGCTTTATATTCAGAAAGAAACCTTGATCAAGAATACGGACACCACTTGACTGCGTTGAACAAAAGTGTTGAAAAAACGAGTGTCAGAAAATTGATGAGGCTTTAGTGAATGGATTACTTTTAATTGTTGGCCATGAAAAAGGCAATTAGGTATAAATGGAGCGTTTAAAATAGACAATAAAACTCCTCCAAACATCAAGCTTGGTTGAGTACAGATATAGATAAAAATATCTATCATGATTTTCACTTTCGATTTTAAAATACGATTTCTAGTGGCCTTGGAAAGCTGTCAGAGATTGTATATGACCGCGACCTAGTCAATACGGCCATGATTGGAAGACTGAAAGGGTCAGGACTCTAGGCGGGATAGTGATCATAAAAATAGTGAGTGTAGATATTCAACTCGGAGTTTCATTACACCGTTAAATTTATCCAGAAACCGCAATGAATGGCGTCTGTTTTTTTTTTTCATTTTTTACCAGAATCTGGTTTTGAATTTCAGGCGAAAATCGCAACAAAAGATAAGAGCTTGAGCGGAGAGCACTTGAATGTGGAGTCAAAACTCTGTCAAGGATTGACATGAACGTCACAGTCACAAACATGGAACTGAGAAACGATGAAGGCATAGTCTTTGATTGTCACTCATCGACTTCAAAGGTTAAACATGATACAGTATTCACGATCTGAGAGATCGCATATCTTTTTTCAGTTATTCTTTATTTAACGGTTGGACTTTACAGAAAAAGTTTATCGAATCACAGTTGGTTTTACCTCTATTAATAGAAAGAGGGATTAATCTAGACGAGCTGGGTCTTCATTGTGAAATGCTAGTGTTGACATATTGAATTATTACAGTTCAATAAATTCGTAATGAGAAGATTTTTTGTTCACCTTTTATTCAGTGTACAAGAGCAACAGTGTAAAAATGTGCTTCCTACGTTATGTATTTAACGAGTGTTCTTTTATGGGACATGGCCATCTTTTTCTTGACTATAGTCTGTTAGGGCAGCTTTGCATGAGGTTTGTTTCACCAGTCAGGCATAACTTGGGGCAAACTATATTCATTCACAAGACAAAAATCTTCGATCCCTGCCCCCGTGTTTGGTGGCAGGGGGTAAAATCAAGGCCTTTCGTTTGAAGTAACGCATTTAAAAAAATCTGCTTGGAAGAGGGAGAGAGTATAGACGGGCAAGACCGTCTTTATTATGGACAAGTCAACAAGCAACTATTTTTGTTTGAACAGCCAAGTGTTTCTTTCAGACAATCACAAGTGACAAGCCCAATAACAGTCCAAGATTCGTCGCGCAGCCTTCAGTGACTCTAGTCTGGCGTTAATGGTTGAAGCTGCAGAGCTAAACGGTGGTATATATGGATGATTATATACAGATGTAATCAATCAGAATCGATCGCACGCTCGTTCCACATCCATCATATCATCAAGGATCTGTGAAGACAAAACATGACGTGTTTATAATCAACCAAACAGGAAACGTGTACTTCAAGCGATCTGAAAACACTTCTGCAATCAAGGAAGGTTCAAGGCGCAGCCGGGTGAATCATGCACTATACAAAGTAAATGGACCCCAAATGTGTCTACGCTCCATTGAATCCAAAGGGCAAAGGAAGCGGGCGGTGTGCAAATGAAGAAGGCTGACAGTGCATTCATTTACTCAACCACCACGGCTCGACGAGGTCATACGTACTGCTTGTGGTTTGGATACAAAATGGTTCCGCGCGCCTCATTTCGGTAAACCGCTAATTAGGGTTTAAAAAATCATGACACGACATCAGTTTGTATCACGTTAGGAATTCACCTTTTCGGCGCTAGCTTGGATTGTGTTACGGTCACCACAAAAGTTCGGACATTGTTCTCGGATTCCCATACAAATTCACTGACTTTAAAGAGAAAATTTAGGTAGATTTCTTTAGTTAGCTCTCTTAACAGCAATAAGAAAAGCTTCAATCAAGCTACAAAAATGATATTTTATTTGTATTTAGAGAACTAACTAAACCAACCAAGTAAATAGTTCATTCAAAGTCAGTACATTAGTACGGAAATCCGAGAACAATGTCCGAACTTTTTGATGACCGTAACGCGATTCAAAACAATTTATGCTACGAGACGGCTTGCGCCGAAAAGGTGAATTACACTGTATTTTCACATTTTGAACATAAGAAACGAAAATGGATCCATTTTATTTCTCTTTGGATGCCTGTCTATCCATTTTGTCTGTCTGTCTGTCGTCTATCTACGGTATGTCTGTCTGTTCGTCTGTATGTCTGTCAGTGTCTGTCAGTGTCTGTCTGTCTGTCTGTCTGTCTACGGTCTGTCTGTCTGAGGTCGGTCGGTCTGTCTGTCTGTCTGTCTGTCTGTCTGTCTGTCTGTTTTTATCTGTTGAATCACTTGGTCTTCAAACAAAGAAATCGGGGGACATTTCATTGATGCAGTCTAACATACTAAACCCTTTTCACAGTCCAGGATACGGAGAGTGAATAAGTGTGTACCTGTGATGGCGTTGTTCCAATCTTCTTAGCGACTTCTTGACGTTCCATCAAACTGAGATGGATGAACTTGGACAGTAGTTCCCAGTCCAAAACATTACGATGAGGGTTGCTGAGAGAATGCCTCTTAGACTGCAACATCCTGCAATACAACCAAACCAGCATCAAAACCAACAAAGACAAGCGGCGGAACGACTTTAAAGTGCATATGACACGAAACATTTTTAATGTTGAAAATGTGTAGTTTATTGGTACTAATAAGAATATCATGGTTAAATTTTATTACAACTAGTTTTCTTATTAAATCGTATTCCTAAAAGTACCTTTATCATGGTTAAATTTGTTTGAAAAACGTATTTTCTAGAAATTCAAGAAAATTTAGCAATACTACGAAACCAACGCCAAAACCAACGAAC
Organism: Actinia tenebrosa; assembly: GCF_009602425.1. The sequence goes on along the minus strand of NW_022261050.1, from coordinate 364,829 downwards.
ACAAGCGGCGGAACGCATGCATGATTCCCGTGTATCAGCATATTACGCAGTACCGTAGAACAACAGTTAAGGCCGATTTACGCGTTATGCTTTTTCCCAGCAAATGTCGCGCGCAACATCCTGATGACACAAAATTGCTTCGTGCAAATCGACTCGATTGCGACTGTTAATTGCAGCTAAAACTTGTCGTAAGCATGTTGCGTTTCGAAAAAAGGTTCAGAAGGTTTTGTTGCATACCAAGCCCGAACTGCAATGATCGAAAGATCACAACAATATGGAATTTTACCAAACTTTGTCTGCACGGTTTTCCGCCATATTTTCTTATGTGCTGACATAACTTAGTATGAATATATAAATACATTTAGCTTGGCAAACGGCATGCAACAACTCCTTCGCCGACCAGGCTTTTTTGAAATAGCTGTAAGCTTATGGCAACATCAAATGTATGAACTCGACTGTTATTTTACTTTAAAATGTGTTCTACTTTTTAGAAAGATAAATAAAAGACATTAAAAGCTAGAGTACGTTCACCCAACATTTTTACTATCGGGAGCGAAGTACTCTCCGCCTATGATAAAGCAAAACAGCCTCTTGTCTCTATCAGCCAAGTTTCATACGACTGAGAGATGATAAGATTCCAGAATCTACGGTCTTTGCATGTTTAAAGATCGAAATTGATATATTACTATATAGGTTTATTGGATCTCCAACCTGAATGCCTTGGGGTTGAGTCCTGCCAAGTGTGGGATGCAGTCAACTAGTTTAGTTTGGAGCATGTGCAGACGTCTGTAAGTCTTTTCTGTCATGGGTAACAGGAAACCAAGGCCACCATCCAGAGTGCCTGGGAAGAAGAAAAAAGAACATCAAACTAAACAAAGACTAAAAACAAGAAAAAAATCTATTTAGCGAACGAGGGGTGCTAGACAGAAACAGTGCAAATTTCCCATGATGCTTTGCAGGAAGTTGAGACCCCTTCCTCTACTTGTAAGCTGAATACTAGTGTTGGACAAGACACGTGAGGAATGTTGGGAGAAGCCTGCTGTGTTCTCTTACAAGACACGCACCCGAAACAATCAGAAATCGAGATTTATAACAGTTATTTTATCGCATGTAGAACTTTTCGTTTGTACAAAAATATAATGCTTCTTGCTAAAAATCTCAACCAAGTGTTTCAACATTTCGAACTCATCGTTACAATGGACTACTTTGACGATACGTCAGCCATCTTGGATCGCAAGGCATTATGGAGCGTTTGTTTCTCAGCAGGAAAACAAAACAAAAACAAAGCAGGGTCTGGTAACGAGAACACGCCGCGCTCAAAGATTAAATAAACTTGTACCTACCAAAATACGTCAGCTGACGTAAATCTTTTGCCTTCTCTCCACCTAGCTTTTCGCCAGACTTGGCGCGAATACGAAACATCGAAGTCACGTGACTGCCTATATTTATGTCTGCTCTCTGAAGCAACCGCTGACCACCTGCACTTTCGATAGCTGTGAAGAGAAAAATATTATATTTTAATTATATGTTACGACCATCCCTTTCCGTGAGGGGCTCTCTTATTACCATTATTACCATATTCACAACACATAATATTGATGGAGTGCAAGCATTCCCAAGAGAGTAAAAAGACAAAGTATGGCGGCCATTTTGGTGCCGCTTACAATGGATGCTAATAAGAAATCTTTTGTTAAATGGTACCAACATGGCCGCGATGACGTAACGCGCAAACGAAGAATCCCCAAATCGCATTTGATTTTTCGATTGCGATGCCCTGATATTCAGTTTTAATTTATGCAACGATTTATAATTCTCTTCAAGCAAAAAATAGCAAGATAGATTAATTGAAAATTGGAAGGTTTTGTTAAACGGGATATAAGGAATCATCCTAATAAATAATAATAAGATGATAATAATAATAATAATAATAATAATAATCACAACAACACACACAACACATGATCATTTCTTTTTGTTGGTTTTAATTGTTCATTACGAGTTGGCCATACTGGAAGATCAGCAAGCCGGTTTACTGTACGTACGTATTGTATCAAGCTAGCAAATACAGAGTTATCGATGGTGTTGTTTTTGTTGCTGTTGCTAATATAAATGTTGTTGTTGTTGTTGTTCCTTCTGTTGTTGATGATGTTGATCATGCTTCCGTGATTGTTGCTATGGTTACTATCGGTGATGTTTATAGCACTGTTGCTAATGTTGGCGTTAGTGTTGTTTTTTCCTTTTGTTCAGTGTTGACTGCTGTTTTTATTGTTGATATGATGCTATTATTGCTGCAGTTGTTGTTGTTGACACTGCTTCTAAGTAATGTGTTAGAGTCAGTTTTCCTTCTGTTTTTGGCTGTTGTTGTTCCACATGCTATTGTTGCTGCGGTTGTTGTTGATGTTGCTGCTAATATGTAGTGCAGTTGCAACTCATCTATTGACCTCTTTTTCTGCTGGTGACAAAATCTGAAGACGAAAGCCCCCAGCAGAGGTTTTGTTAGAACTTTTCGCTGGAAACAAATCTCTGACTCCATCACGAAAGTTCTTGCTTTGGAAAGCATATATACCCGGATTACTTGCAGCATTGATAGCGGTTAGTATCTGGTTGATTGTATGGATGATGGAGCCCAACCCAACATGATCCCCAAGGTAGGCAACTATAGCATAATACAACAAACAAGGAAACCAGGTGAAGGCGTACAACAAGGTCACCAGAAAAACTATCTTAGTGATCTTGTTTCTAGACCGAAACAAGGCCTGTTGCGTGACATTCGCACCGTTACTCCTTCGCCAAAGCACAAGCATTACTTTCGTGTACCCAGCGGCCATAAAACCGAAGGGAAGCAACCCCACAAAGATGAACCATGCCATGCTGTACACTTTGGAAACGTCTGTGTCCCACCATGACTCGACACAAAAGTCCTTGTCTTCGCTGTAAGTGACAACCAAGAACAAAGGAGCGTTGAACAAGAAGGAAGTTATCCAACAGACTGCAATGACAGCCTTAGCTTTAATTTTGGTCATTCGTTGTCTTTGTTTGTATGGATGTACAACCGCATAAAACCTCTCCGAAGCGATAGCAACAAGAGTGAAGACAGATGCAGCACCCCCAGTCCAAGTCAGGTTACCACCTGTCATGATCTTACACAACAAATCACCCAGTACTCCATGGGGATGATGAAACGAGTGGATCAAAATGAACCGAGGGATCAGAAAGGTTGAGAATACCGCGTCACTAACAGCTAGGTTCGCAATGAGGAAGTTAACAGGTGTTTTCATTTGTCGTTGTCTGATGACTACAACTATCACGAAACCGTTGCCGATTATACTACACAACACTAGTGCAGTGAAAACAGCAGTAGTGAGAATGTCACTAGTGAATAGCATCGTAAGAATAACAAAAATAGTCTTTTTTTGTCTGCAGTCGGCAAAATAACCGTCTAAGCGACTATGAGGAGGATAAGTGACGAATAATATCCGGCATGTCGATCAAATCCGACGCAAAGCAAACAATAATGGGTATCAAATATAATCATTATCAAAAATCTAGATTAAGGATATCACCTTAAAGTGTAAAGAGTCAAATTGGAGACAAAATTAATTCATAAGTTTCACATGTTAAAGGAAGTCGAGTGACTTTTAGTAAAGGATTTGAACAATACGTGTGAATTGATTTAAATTAAAATTATAGAAAACATCGTTTCTAAAAATCTTTTTGTATTTAGATTTTTTCTTTATCGGAGCGAAACTAAAGGAGGATGAGATTTTTTAAAAGTAAAAGACAAATCGACTTCGCCTCGTGAGTGCATAAAATTTTGGCCAACTGTTGACGTCATATCATGGTAAATGAGATAACATACCACGCAAAACCATCTGAAATTTGTTTACTTGGTTATTGATAGGAAAAGTCTTACCTTCAGGCTGATAGGTGAATAGAATCAAATTCTGGTCCGCGTCTGACGCTGTTAAATAAAATGAAGCATTTCAATTGGTTAAGATATTTTTATCTGGATTTTAATTGGCTAAGAGCTGCGAGTCCGTCAAGACCATTTATGCTGGAACTCACTCGTTATCTCTGTTTTAGGGGACAAAAAGAAGATATGTTGGAAATATGTCCATCTTAGAAATACGACTGTTTTGCGGGACATATTTCAAGGTGGCGTCGTTTTCGTCCCAAAAACCTTCCCCACAATGCATTGCAATGCCAACTTGGCCCACCTTTTTCTCCATTTGGGAATGACTAATTGGGGTGACGTACCTAGAAAACCCAGTTGTGTTCCATCGATGAAGAACTCCGTCCCGTACACTTCAAGGTTATGTGGATCCTGTGAAAATATGAATCTGGATTACCAACTGAGCGGTGAATTTTGTTTCAGCCAATCAAAGCGCGTTTAGCTATTTTGCCTCCGGCCATCATTCCCAGGCTACTGTACCCCAACGTTTGCGTATTTTTCTGTTTTATTATAATTAAAATAATAATGTAAGTGCCTACAAGAAGCAGAAATATGGAAAGGGAAGAAAAACAATTTCACTTTACCGCTGTTTGCTTTCGAATTCGTTCTTCCAAGTTTCAAAAATGCTTAGGGCTGGTATCATGGATTAACAATATTATAGCAGTACCCAAAAACCCTTGCTTGAGAAACACAATAACGGGTTTATGCAGGAAAAACACCCTTCTCCTCTAAGAAAACGTCTTATAATGCTTTTAAGTAGGACGATAATCTAATGGCATGGGGGGGGGGGGGGGGGGGGGGGGGGGGGGAGGGGAATGACTTCTGGGATCAAAACGACAAAACAGTTCTATAAAAGAGGAATTAAACTTGTCAGTATTTTTGTAACTGTTTCAGATGGAAGTTAAATCTTTGAGAAGATTTCCCACTTTGTTCTAGCATTTGTGATCATTTGGACCCGGAAATACGTCACAACTTACATACAGTAAATGCAGACATGTATAAAACAAATTTCAGTACAGCAAACTGTTTGTTTCACACAACAAAGGATAAAAGCAACGATTGCTTCTTATTTGATAAATCCAATATCGCTAAAGATCCACATCTTACCTTACTAACGAAAGCTAGTGTTTTAGTTTCTGTCTGGAAAAGATCAGATGCAATCAATTAGTAGCGATAAACCAAACCTCATGAGAATTGAAAACCTATTGTTATGTCCTCCAATTTGAACTGCATCCCGATGTGCTGTAAGGGATCTATACCGTAGTGAATCAAGGGGTTTTTTTGATGGGCTTATAACCGGGGGGGATTATAACTGAAAGGATATTTGCGTTGACCGGGGAAAAGGCTCGTAACCGGAATTTTACGGTATAAGTCCTTAAACTATATAAAAGAACATTAAAAATAGCACACAGTAATAGTAGCATAAGATGAAAGAGGTATCACCATGAATTGGGTAGGGTTAGTAGAGAATAAAAAAATGACCTATAGGCTGAAATAGATAGAGGTCAACATGCACAAAAACCTAACAATCTAGCGCCATTGCGCGAAGCGTGCAAACGTCTTCATTTACACTGATGAAAGTCTTTGTTTAGACCCAAACGTCTATTTGAAAAAGAGTAAATTTCATAAGTCAGAGACAACTCTAAATCACAATGGTCGGTAGTAAATATAGGTCGTAAAGAACCAATAGTCATACAGCATACCTGTAACCTTAGCAACGTGATGCTCTTAACTAGATCAGCAGCCAGGACAAAGTTTCTAATGGTGACAAGAGAATGTATGTACAACTGTGTATCAATGAATGCCATTCCTATCAGATCATTATTCTCGAAGTTCCAGATGTATATCTACAGGGAAACAAAATAAATGCTTGTCAACACCCACAGATATACTACTTCATTTTCTTCCTGTCTGTCTCTCTCTGTCTGTCTTCCTTCCTTCTAGCAATTTCGTCTAATGATACAAACACCATAATAAAAGGTTCACAAAACAATGTACAGAACTAGGATTCTAAGGAAAAGTTAATCGCCAAACTATGAATCATTTTCTGTTTTCATCAGTCGTAACAACATTTCAACAACTCACCAAGGCGACCAATAACTTACTTTCTGTCCTATACCGCTGACCAGATATCCATTGACTTGGTTCAGTGCTGTGACAGGACCTTTTTGTTCTTTGTCGTAAAGTAACTGAAGTAGAACAAGATATAAAGTCAGGGCCATATACAAGGGGTCCTAATATGCCTACAACCAACCTTTCTAATTGGTACAACCAACGATGATGATGATCATTGACAGTATTTGTAACATGTACGGTTTTGAGGGGAGGGGAGGGGAGGGTAGAGGAGGATAGGGGAGGGGAGGGGAGGGACCCAATCCCATGGAAAATTCTGGGTTTGCTTCAGAATGTCATTTATGGTTTATTAGTATCAAGGGCGGATCCAGGGCGGATCCAGGGGGCGGGGCTCCCTGTCATACCTGACATTCAATTGATTGTTTTATGCTAGAATTTAGTTTTGCCACAGGTTTGAAGTAAAACTTTATGAAATATACATTTGGACGTCGTTTGGATCCTTATCTCAACCTTTGAACCCTCCTCTCTAATATTTTCTGGATCCGCCCTTGAGTATACAGTCAAAGAACCGTTGATATCTTTAGACTTTATATACCTTAAATTTATTCTTGGTTAGCGGCTGTCCTGGCTCAGGAACGACCTCAATGATATCGAAGATTAAAATCTGTGGCATGAATAGTAATAATGTACTAGTTAGATAGCCATCATTGCTAACAATAGATCCCTAGCGCTCGCCTCTCACCAATGCGACCCGGGTTTGAGAACCACTGGGCTCAGTGGGGATGGCTCGGTGTCGTATGTGGGTAGAGTTGTTTGTTGGCTCTCTCCTGTGCTTCGAGGGTTTTTCTCCGGGTTCTCCGGTTTTCCTCCCTCAGCAAAAATCAACTTCTAAATTCTAGGGCACTGCCTGTGGTTATAGATGGCAGAACAACACAATCCTTTTGCTCTAAGAATTGATTTATTTCTTATGTAACGATTGTATTGTTCCTGCCATCTAACATGGCTGCCGTCACGTGATGGTGCAAATGAGCCTGACTCACCCTTCCCCTGCTAGCAAACTCCTCTCCATATAGCATGGTTGTACCAACACAGATGAATCCCTTACGTCCTGTGTGCGTCTCTTGACTGTGAAGCATCAGGTTTTTCATTGCTGCCACGTGTTCCCATTCCTCAAGATCATGCCTAAGAATAACAACATTATGTCATACGTTGCATAGCAACTATTATTTAGGGAAGAAACAGTACATAAGAGATGGCAGGAGTTAGGAAGGTAAGGTAATGAACCCTCGGATAGCAAGTGAAAACGATTAGAAAAAACGTCGTGTATGGACAAGTCGTGCCCGTGATGGTATGGCGTGGCAACATCCTAATTGGATGATTGCTGCTCTGTGATTGGATCAACGGATACCATCCATTATGTAACGTGGCCACGTCACCTGTTACACACCTCTTTACTTTGGGCGTAATATTTTCTCGTTTCAGACCATGTGCCATTCCCTAGAGTATCATTTCTTTGTTTAACGGTTGTGCATGAGAAGACACGTGAATATGGGTACACCTCAAACAAAGAATCTTATTCTCAAGAGAATGACACGTGGTCTGAAATGGGCAAAAATCACGCCCAAGGTAAAGAGAAGAGCGTTTTGACTGATGTGTTGACGGCATTGTCGATTAGTCTTACCGCGTATTGGGGATGATTTCCCAACTGAGAGGTGACATCAGTTGTATGGTAAACTTGTCCATCATTGGATAAATGAACCGAGAATCTACACATGACAACATAAAATATAAATAAAACAGTTGCATATCCCTTCGCAAATCCCCGTGAATGACATTCCCTTCATTACTAGCTCGAGGAAAATTCATACGGTGTCATCAAAACAGCCCATGTGGCACGTATTCTATGACCGAGTTGGAATCTGAATGGGTTGATCTATGTGGAGGTAAAAATACCACCCCGACAAATACCTAAACCAAACTAACGTTTAGGGTTGTAAGCCTGTGGAAAACCGGAGAAAAATTCTCGAAGCACGGGAAGACCAACAAACAACTCTTTTCACATGACGTCAGGTCCGAGGATCGAACCCATGACCATAGGCCTTTTCCGAGTTCGATAAACAGGAGGCATTGTGGTCTAGATTGGGTACAAACAACACTATATAAAGCATGATGTTTGTACCGAAGCTAGACCACAATGCACTATGTTCGCTATCCCAGAAAAGGTCTATGGCAGCGAAAAACGACACATTAGAAAATCAAGGGTAGCATAGCGATAAACCACTCTCTTTTCACCACTAGGGTCTAAGATTGGATTTCTGGACTCATCATCACATGTACGTAGAGTTGAATAGGTTTCTTTCCTATATTTTAGTTTTTTTCTCCAGTTTTCCTCCCTCGCAAAACCCGACACGCTAAATAGACCTAGTCCGCTGCTTTCCCATTTCAGACAATGTGTCATTCCCTAGAGTATCATTTCTTTGTTTAACGGTTGCTCATGAGAAGACACGTGAATATGTATACAATTCAAACAAAGAATCCTTTTCTCAACACGTGGTCTGAAATGGGCAAAACTTTACGCCCAAGTAGATTTGGTCCATTCCATTTGGATCTGTGAATTTGCAGTGCCCAGAATCCCATGCCATACAAACCTCTGTTAGTATCGATGAATTCTTTATCTTCTGGAGTGACTCTTGGGATGTGTTTACATGGTTCTTGTTCACTCGTTACAATGGCATAAGTCTAAAATAACAAAACACTTGAATTAACTTTTTCTGAAGTTCAAACCAAAACTATTGACGACCTCGAGGTAATAAAATCTGTGAGACTGTATTTGAAAACAAGATCTAAAAGCATACGTCCCATAATTCTTTGCGCCACGAGATTGAACCTTTCGAAGACTTAAAATAATGAGACGCAATGGGACCCGGTACTAGTTCACTCTGTGGCGTCGGCGTAAGAATAAAGCGCTTACAAAGCTTGCAACCGTGGTCCTTGCGTGAAGTAAGGGGCAACTAAAAGGGATGGGTGTCGTTGAGTTTGTTCCCTGACAATCTCCGACTACGATAACAGCAGTTACAGACGTAGAGCTTGGAGGAGGGCTACTTGAGATCAGTAGCCGACCAACACAGAAGTGCTTACTTCAAAGATTAGTATTCAGTACATACCTTACTCTCTCTATTGTACGACACCATATGTGGAGTGCATCGTAGAGGTACATACCTTACTCTCTCTATTGTACGACACCATATGTG
>NW_022261050.1:336803-353538 GCF_009602425.1 Actinia tenebrosa | reverse complement strand
CCCAAAAAAAAACAAAAAACAATAACGAAGTATTAACCTAAGGATTTGGACTAATGATTATAGCTATGTTTACTGAGGGTAGAAACTATAGTTATCGTGTAAATAGCCCTCAATGCGCAACAGATACCGAATAAGCAACCCTAGTAGTATGCGGTAGAAACCCGCCATTTTGCACGGGTGCCTACGATAAGTTCAGCAGAAAACCATAATGCGCACCCTCAGTTGAGATTTAAATTAGCCAATCAGCGGTTTTTAAGCCGTGTCTAATAGTATACGGTAGAGGAGTGAAACCCGAGTGGCCAAGACAGGGAAGAAATCTCGACTCGAATGCGAGGACGTTGAAAAGGTGCTACGCGCGAGGACGGAGTTTAAGCAATACTTCGTTGACAACCAGGGGAATAAGAGTGGCATACATGTAGTTCTTACCTTGTTCTTCATCAGCCTTGTTTTTAGATGTTTTAACCTTCTTCTCACGAATCAAAATCGAGTGCTGGACCTGTGAAAGAGATGATGTAATGTTATTTTTAAACGTGCTTGACATATTCGTATGACTATCAAAACTCTCGGTACGTTCATCTGCCGAATCTCAAGCGTTCAATACTGAGAACTCTTTCTGGCTGACAACACATGATGGTCAATGTTTGATCTTCATTATGAGCCAGATTCATACCCAGTCGTCGCTTTGGTTTAACTTTTTAATTTGTTCCTTCTATTCGCAATGCAATATGGGAAGGCAATTAATGCGCAAAAATTCACCGCCAACTCATTTAATCCTTCCCATCAACCATAGCGCAAGAAAGAGAATCGACTGTGTACGAGTCTGACTTGGAGCAGATAATGAGATGCAAAGCTGATTGAAACTCAGCAATAGAAAAAAAAGAAAGGAATACCAACCCTTCTGAATCTCAGATTCAGATGTCCTCCAACAGCCTTCTCGGTAAAATAAAAAGCTTCGTAGATCAGAAGATCTTGGTCGACTAGAGCTACCAGGGTGACTCTTTGTTTCTTGTACCCCAGGCCTGTCAGTAGGATTTCCTTGATTCCAATCGACTCCTCGTCGCGAACGCTTGATATATTACTACAGAGAAACACAACTCTTAGGCTCAGGTCAAACGTCAAAATTTCACACGAGCCGAACCTAATTGAAACAACAGATAAGACGGTCTTCTTTGATGTCATTAGATTCGGCTCGTGTGAAGTTCGACGTTTGATCTTAGTCTTAGTGTTGAATAGTTTTCATTGAATTAACCTCTATTATTCGACCACCTATTAACCGGCCAACCTCTATTTAACGACCAGTTGGCGGGGTCCCAAAGAAGGGTTTTGTAGTATTTCTAACCTCTATAATGCGGCCACTTGACTTTTAACCAAGGGTTGACCTTTGATAGAGTTTCCGACCTTATTTCCGATTTTGGGAGACAGTAATGATAAAAGGGTAAAATTTACACACCGTGAAAATTTTTTTGAGAATATTTTGGGAGACAGAGAGGTATGAGTAGCGCCATTTTTACCCGGGATTGACTCCCGTATTCGCCGTAGAGTACAGTTGTTTCCATACATCGGTTCACTGGTCAAAAACAAAGCATTTCATCGAGGTTAAGAGGTTCAAATTTGAATAATCCTTTGAAAATACCTTGCAGCCTCAATTGAATGCTTTGTGTTTGACCAGTGAACAGAACCAGTGAAAGATGGTGAATCTAAGGACAAAGGTCTTACATACCCTGCCCCTTGGCCAGGATCTTTACTGTCTACTAGTACTTTAGGAGCCATGTTAAAATTCTTGACGTAAAAGACGAGTTTGAAGTCTGGTAGGGTGTAGATTTCCAAGACGCCATTCTGACGGCACAGTACACACCAGTAGGTGGGCTTCACGGGCTCGTCTTTCACTTCTACTTTAGGCTCTCTGTAAATGGAAATGAAACTGAATAAAAATGAAGAAATGAATGGGAAAGTTAACGAATAGATGGGAGGGTGGGTGGAAGGATAGGTGTCTTTGTATTGGTAGGAAGGTGAATGGAATGGGTGTCTATGTGTGGTTGTGTGTGTCGGTGGGTGGGTGAAAACATGGGTTCTGTGGTTGGGTGTTTGTGAGTGGATGAATAGATGGGTGTCTATGCGTGGGTGAATAGGTGTGTGTCCGTGGGTGGGTGAATAGATGGGTGTCTGGGTGAGTGGGTATGTCTGTGGTTGGGTGAATATATTGGTGTCTATGGGTGAATGTGTCTGCGGGTGCGTGTGTCTGTGGGTGGGTGAATAGATGGATGGGTGTCTATGTGTGAGTGGAATGACGGGTGTTGTTGGTGGATCTGTGGTTACTTTCAAACCCGATGTCACATCCCAAGGGTAACACAGCTTTATTTACCAATAACGATTTTTAAAGAAATAATAAGTTCTGTAAAAGAAAACAGTAACTCGGTGGATATTTTCTTTAAAATGTCTCACCCTTTCTTTTCAGGTTTGGAGGGTTCTTCAGGTTCTGTATTAAATATTGCCGAGGAATCACCGTACAACATTTCATCTTCTTCATCCAGATCTAGAGAACTAAAGTAAAGCAAAGGCATCACCCGCTTATGTCAGTTAAATTTGAAAATAATACCACAGTGGCATACTTCCTTTATCCAAATCAACGCACACAGACACACACTCACAGACGTTTTTCATCTCTACACTATCTCTTTGTGGGGGAGAGATGGAGGAAAAAGCCCCTAAAAAGATTATATGCATTTTCTAAGTTTGATAATCAAACAGGATGCATTACAGTCTAGCTTGAATATAAACACACCATACAAGAAAAGTTAAAGGAAATATGTTCAGCCAAAAAGGATGCTATTAAAAAACATTCTGGACGAGACAGGAAATGACGTTAAGTTAAACTAGGAAGCCAATCCATGGCATTGTCATGGCAACAGCACAACACGTCCACACAACAATTTTCAATCATACTAAAAAATGAAGATTTCAGATATCTGCTTCTGAAGTCATGGTATTACCCATTCATCATCCCATGTTATACTAAGCAACTTTAAACACAGACTACATGACTGAGTCTTGTGCCCTTCCTGTACTCACTCACTACATACACCACAGATACATGGCTTGGTATTGTGGTTGAGTAGCAGAGGCCTGCGTGATGCAGGGACTGGTAGTGTATGCTCATGCGACTACAGCAATAAATGTCTTGTTATTGCTGTCAGGGCTTTGGAATTATGGGAAGGAATGGGTATCAGACCTTTTACATTATCATCACCAATCTTCATCCATAGTACAGTCACAGCACACCAATAGACCTCTTTACCTTGGGCTTAATCTTTCCCTATTTCAGACCACATGTCATTCCCTAGAGTATCATTTCTTTTCTTAATGGTTGTGCATGAGAAGATAGATGAATATGAACACAATTTAAACAAAGAATCTTATTTTCAAGAGAATGACACGTGATCTGAAAATGGGAAAACATTAAACCGAAGCTGAAACGGTCTATTCCGTCTATTAATTTAATTTTTTTAACCCTTCTGTTCAAATAATCACACTGCTTATCCATTCAGATGAGAATGATTCAAGTGAATGACCGTTTTTTTTTCACTTGTTAAATTTAACACACCCATGTGGTCCTACTACCACTAGTCATCATCCATCAGGATAATGGGAGACTTACGTTTTTTGTACAGGTCGAAGCTCTGGTTGAGGCTGAGGTTGAGGTGATGGTACACTGGCTTCAGGGGCACCTGCCTTCTCTGTTTTTAACAAACCACTAACATCCTTATAAATACAGCAGGTGCATACTTTGGACCCCTGCCAGGAATAATATTAGTGATCATTAATAGATCTCTTTACCTTGGGTGTAATTTCCTCCCCTTTCAGACCATGGGGAGGGACAACAACAATCTCCATTACCTGACTGACAGGAGGCCTAGACACAGTAAGGCTTGGCCCATTTGCATCGATTACGAACTTCAAGAAGACAACAGAGCCATCAGCTGTCATCAGTATGACGTACGGGTCTGCTATAGAACACCAGATGATGGATGACAAACCTGAGTCCATCGGAATGTGCTGCACTTGATTCACTGAAGGAAAATGGATCGTGGTCAGAAAAAACAAGCTGCACGCCTGCCAATAGTGCCTTAATACACAGCCCGTAAAGTCCTCCACTGGTTATAAACGTAAAGCGCATTGAGATATTTGAAATGCGCTATAGAAGTACCCCATTATTATATTATTAAAAAACTTGTATACTATGGCTGCAGTCTGCTTTATTTACTCAAGTTTTCGATTTTCTTTGAGCTCAGACATTTCAACTGCTTGCTTTAAAATTGACTATTACTGCTGCCAGTCATAAATATAAAAGGTACTGACTGATTATTTTTGATTGACGACAGGGAAAAACAAATAATTTCAGGGTGCAGTTCACAACTAACAAGTAATATTGAAAACTGATATGATTATTTATGGAATGCTAGCTGTGATTCTTTTCCTACGCTTTCTTGGTTTACAAATGTATACCAACCTCCTTCTAAGAGACGTATACCCAGAGGAGTAATCTGTAAAATGTATCTTCCATTTCCAAGGTTACCAGCAAAGATGGTGGGATGTTGAGTAGTGAAGCCTGAATTATCTAGCTCCATTATCTCTTGTTCTGTCTTTAATACCTGGAAAATAATATTGACATACGTCATTCAAAGGATACTTCTTTCCACAAAATACTACAACACTCAAATCAAATGGCTGCCTAATTTCTACTGTGTAGACTGAAGCTATTATTATACTCAATAGCATGCATAAAGTCGTGCAACTTTGCTACCATGACAAAATTATTAGCTTTTGTTGGATGTCAATAGAAGCATGTGGCCTTTGTGTTTTCTGAAAATGTCACAGACACACTACTGGAAGTTCTCCACAGTTGGAAAACATACCAAAACTGGCGTATTTTCCGCATTTTATGCCAAAACTATTTATATGACTCTACCCAGGCAAACAAAGGAGTCAACTTGACTCCAAGAATCTGGCCACTGATTTTCCAAACAAACAAGATTTTAAAAAATGACTCCATAATTTGAGGCTCGTAAGAGAAAATAACTAGGGAGAATTTGTGATCTCTGTTTCTAAAGTCGAATTGTATCATCCATAAAAATTACCATGCTAGAGTCTTGACGGCTTAGTATCAAGAATGAATGATACTTTGAATCCTCTAACGTTGGCTCCTCCTTTTGATAATAACAACAGAAAACAGTGAATAACTTTGGCCAATGGCAAACATTTTTTATATTATTAATGATAAATACTATTCCACAAGTTATTCCACTTATTATAAGATAGGTTCTTATTGTAGAATTTATTTTAATTCAAAAAAAGTCAGTATTTGCTGCCAATTATCATTTTGCATATGAAATCAATAGTCTCCTTCACAGTTCCCTGCACCATCTTGAAAGGTAGCCGTGCCTTTGCATCGAAGCGAGACAAACAGTGACCTTGCAATGATAGAGACCTTTTTTAATACCTTGGACAATTATTCACATGTCTCTATCATTGCAAGCTCACCGTTCGACTTGCTTCAATGCAAAGGCACGGCTACCTTTCAAGATGGCGCAGGGAACTGTGAAGGGGACTATTTAGTAAATAAAACCAACCTTATTCTGTGACAAGACAGTCCACATGTCAGTACAACCTGGTAACTCAAAGGTTGTCACTACCTGGGGTCGCACTGTCCTCTAAAAAGAAAAAAACCAGAAACAATTCAATTAAACTCTTGGACTCCGAGAAAAATTGTTAAAATTTGTAAATAGTTCTACACACAAGCATCACCAGTCAAGACTAGCTATTGGATGACAAATAAACATCAGATCAAAAAGTCGTTGCAAACCCTAGAGAGTTCATATTCCTCATAATTTCTTATTACAATTTGGTAGAGAGAACGCACAATTTATTACTACTATATTATTACAATTTAGTTCTTTTAACGAATTAACGGTAATTTACATATCGTGTTTTTTCAACACATTCATCTCATGAAAAATGAGGATTTGGAACCCCATTCTTTTAGCAAAATACTTTTATTAAATGCCTACTCAACAAAATATTGGGCCAAACATCAAACTGGGGCCTTGAAAAAATACAGGTTCAAGATGGAGGTAAAAATATCAGAGCCATAAAATGGAAGTAAATATATTTCTTTGTAAAAAAAAAAAGAGGTCACCAATTTTTAACTACAAAGGACCAGAGAGTTAAGGTTTTTCTCTGGTGCCTTAGATGATAAAGATAGAGTCTCTTAAAAGTGGATTATAATTATTACCTGTAGTACTGTGAGAGCCCCATTTTTACCATAACCAGAACAAGACACTAGCTCAACATCAGGATCAAGGGATTCTGAAAACTATATCAAGCAAAATACGATCAATTAAATTTTTTTTTACTATCCAAAACCTAGAAAACTGAAACATAAAAAAAACCTGAAATCTTATTGAACCCTGAAACAAGAGCTGATCAAAGTCAGGGTATGGCTAACTCACAGATTAAACCCTGAAACAACTTCTGAGCTGATGAGGAAAACAGGGAAACCCAGAGAAAACCCTCGAATCAAGGGAGAGAACTAACAAACTAACTGTTCACATGTGATGCCAAGTCCAGAAATATTGAACTCAAGACCCCAGGGCTGAGAAATGGGGGTAATTAATAACCGCTACACCACTCTTGATTCCCTATGGAATCAAGGCTTTACATTTTTTTAATGTCTTATATTCTCACCTCTTCCTGTTGCCATTCAGATTTTTTTTTAATGTGAAGAAAAAGAGAAAAAAGTGAGTAAACAGTGAGAATTGTAATCTAAAAATTGCATTGAATACCAAGACTTATTGACTTACAGAGAGAAATCCAGGTTCACCCATGTCTAGGCACGTACAGGGACCAATGTTCAGTAAACTATCACACACCTGAAGAAAGAAGAAGTTACATATTAGAAATTACGCAGTCTGTAAAAACACACTGCTTAAAATAATGGCCACACATCAAACAATGTCTGGCAAGAATTGGAACTTGTCTGGTCAAATCTTTACCTCATCGGTCATTTTGACCAGTAATATTGAGCCAGAAAGGAGGTATGACAGAGGTACTGTAAAACTAATTTGGCCCATCAACATGACCGGCATCTTACTGGCCAATATTTTAAGCCCTGCAGTAAGACTTCACCATTCGGGACCTGCTTTTTGATTGTCTCATGGTGAAGTGTCTCTTTTATTAGATTAGGTTTTGCTTAACTGTCATTTTAATGTATCATAAAACTTGTTACAAATGGTGATGAACAGGCCGTCAAGCAAGTTTTAGCACTGTGCTTAACCTCTCATACCTCAAACGTATAAGATGTTAGTTCTACTCCTGCTTCCTCATGGTGTCCATACACTTCCACTTCATCTATGTCATCTAGTAACATCAAAAAAACTATCAAGCATCACACAGCAGGTAGTGCACTCCCCTTTTGCCTCTGTTCATGAGGTCTCAATAATGTGAGCAAAGTTTGCTGGGTATCTCACTTGATTTGAGGGTCTTTCTCCAGGTTCTCCAGTTGGGAGGGAAGCACAGGTGGCGTAGTGATGTGAGTGCTCGCCTCTCATCAATGCAACCCGAGTTCGAGTCCTGTCAGGTTTGGTGTTGTATATGAGTAGAGTTGTTTGTTGTTTCTCTCCTGTGCTTTGAGGGTTTTCCGGGTTTTCCGGGTCTTCTGGTTTTCCTCCCTCCGCAAAAATCAACTCCTAAATTCCAATTCGATCACGGAATGAGAGCCACAGGTTTGTTAGCCACTGGCTATTAAGTGCTACCCTCGTGAAAAAAGGAGGCCTCCCTCTATAAAAACTCAGTGTCTCAATACCAATTCTGAGAGCCCAGAGGTTGTTTTAGGGTATTATTAGAATTGGCTTAAACTTTTTTGATTAAAAAAATTCTTCTTTTTAAAGTTGAGGTCTTTACATGTATCCTTGCCCTATTCCATTAAAGAAGCAGATAGAGAGAGAGAGAGAGAGATGTGTCATATACAGCTGTACAGGTAAGAAATATCAAGAGGAAGAGGGATTGTAGACAATGTTTTAACTTTATGAGGATGGTACCAAGAAAGTTTATACATTTATACATATAATTACCAATAGCATATGTAAAATCACTGTCCATCCTACGACGCTTGGCATTTGGAGGGTCCACCTAGAACAAACATATTTTATCAGTTTTGATAAATAGCAAGTTAGTATGAATGGCATGTGGCATAAAAACAGATAATAATAACTAGCTGCTACAAGTTGGGACTGTGAGTGTGTTGAATACAACTAGTGAACAACAAGGAAACTTAAACAGCATGTACAAATGTTTGCAACTATACTGAAGACTCAGATTTTAGCTATTAATAGTCCTCATTATCCCTAACCAATTCTGACCAAGGACAATAACGTCTGAAATGTCAGTGAAGTTGCAGACATTTATGCTGTTTGAGTTTGCTCCTTATTCACAGAGCTGTTCAAACAAATCACTTTTTAATATGAAGATACAAGATACTTACTCCTGGAGAAAAGAGATCACCTGAAAAATAAAACAAAAAACATGATAAAATGATGTACTTTCAAGGGGCTATTTGAGTTTAGGGGGAGAGCTAACTGAGTTTCTTCCATCAACAAAATGGAACAATAAAAAAAAGCATCTAATTCTTCAGTTTTGTTTTGTTTTGTTTTCTGCTGAAGGGGGCTTCAGCCCCCCTTTGCCCCCCTGGATCTGCCCTTGAGTTTAAAAAAAATTAAATCTAAAAATAATTAAAAATAATGAACATTTATGCTAATTTGTACACTGTCAAGTTTCTTTTGTCATATTTTAAATCTAGGATGGTGTAGCACTATTGCACTTGCCTCCCACCTCAGGGACGTTTTGGGTTTCATTGTTGAAATGGGCATCACATAAGTAGTGTTTGATAGGTTGCCCCTCCTGATTCTGATCAGCCCAAAGGTCGTTTCCAGAAAGGTTTTGAAGCTATCAATCAATGTGGCAGCCATGCACATCCTTCGTCCTCTTCAATCCTCTCTCATCGATAGGGGTTTGTCCATGAGGGGTTTGGGTAACTAAGGCTATGAGGCATGGTGTTACACGGGACAACTTGCAACGCCGATTTTTCGTGCAACCCATTGTGCCATTTGTGTGTCAATTTTTTGCAACATGTTACATGGAAACAATCGTTTGCGCAACATTCACTTTAGTACTCAGTCCATGCGCTGCAAACTCACTCATGGCTATCTTTTTTCTTCTTTTCTTGCTTTTATCATTTTTTATCAGCTCCAAAAGTTTCATCTTATCCATTTAATTAGGTTTAGACAATCGTTGCAGTTGCTGTACTGTTTAAACTTACTTCTTGTACAGTTGGCGCCATTTTGTTGCTAGTCAAATAGGCGATGGACATGTTACACACATTGATTTGCTGAAAATTCTTCATCTTGCATTGCAAGTTTTTGAAGACAGATCGAAAACTAGCAATGCGTTGCAGAGTGAAATATTGCACGAAAAATCGTCCTCGGCGCTATGTTACATGGCAAAGATTTTTCATGCAACAGCGTTGCGTGAAAAATTGGTGTTGCAAGTTGGCCCGTGTAATACCACCTTTACAAAAAATGTATGACCCTTATACTAGTTAATTGTACAGTTTTTGTCCTTACCAAGATCCTGAGGTTTCTCTGTATACTTGACAAGCAATGAATTCCCCAGTCTTGATCCAAGGAATAGATATCCATCACCACACTCACAAATCTGATCAAGAATTGAATAAAACATCTACTGATTAAATATCTTCCAAAAGCAACCTGACGTTAGTAAATATGTCCAACATCCGTGCACACAATTTGATAAGGATTTACCATAGGCTGAACACAAATCTACAGATATTTGAGAATAAACGAACAAACAAGCACTTAGAATGATTTTGGGCAAAAACGTTTTTGATCTAAAAAACTTTTAAAAGAACCTGTTTTTGTCCTCTGACTAATACTTGAATAGTTTGCTAATGATTCCAGTGAAAAACGAGCCAGATACAATGTTAACAAGTGTCAAAATTAAAATTTTTTCCCCACTCCACAACGAAAAGCAAAAATTTTTATTTTAGAAAATTCAGGGTTACATTAATGCTTTTAGACAAAACCTCTGCTATCAATAGGAGCTCTGTTGAGTACCGGTGGTCTATTATGTGGAAGGCCATAAATGTGTTTACCGTATACCCTATCAGACTAATACTCAGGGTCTTAAATAATGATTTACAGTACTTACACATGAAGTCAATACACTGGCTGCAGCTTTGTCAAAATTAAAGCTTCTTACACTTCTGATACCATCAGCGACAAGAGTAACCACATATCTGATAAAACAACAAACCAAATATATGAATTTGTAAGATAACTGTTATCTCATGTTCTGATTGGTTGGGAGTAAGTGCATTATAAAAGTATACAGCAGGTGTGTGTGCACATTTTTGATTTCCTTATCCGTGTCCAAAACAGCAGTGCTAAAAAGTCCCTTTTTCACGAGGGTAGCACTTAATAGCCATTGGCTAACAAACCTGTGGCCCTCATTCCGTGATCGAATTGGAATTTAGGAGTTGATTTTTGTGGAGGGAGGAAAACTGGAGAACCCAGAAAACCCTTGAAGCACAGGAGAGAACCAATAAACAACTCTACTCATATACAACACTGAACCCGCGGGACTCAGGTGGCATTGATGAGAGGCGAGCGCTCACACCACTACGCCACCAGTGCTCTAAGTGATATTTTATAAAAGAGATTTAAAAAAACTTGCTTTACTGGGGTGTGAAGTTATAAAGCACTTTGGAAATTGGCTGATCATTCCAGGAGAGTCATGCTTTGTCTAACACTTCTCTTGTATTCTGCCAATACCCACAAGCTTTATAACTACATGTATAAGCAAGCATGTATGCTTTCTATTTCTTCTTTAACACCTATTAAATGTGCAGGGCATAAAATAATGGCCTAACGTCCGCAATGTCTGGCCAGAACTGGAATTTGTTCTGTCAAATTTTTGCCTTGCCAGTCATTTTGACCAGTAATGTTTAGCCAGAAATAAGGTATGACTGAGCTAAAAAAAATGGCCTATGATCATGACCAGCGACTGATCAGCCATTATCTTAAGCTTCCTGATGTGCCGCCTAGGCCTCCAAACACTATGACTTACATTTCGCCACCTTTGAGAGAAACCACAAATTTGTCATTAGATATAAAGATGGCATGAGCATTCTCCAATGTAATGGTTACTGATTCTTGAGGCTCTGGAATAAAAAAAATGAAAACAAAGTCTATCGTCTCTTCAAGATTAACTAACGATTAATTTCCTGGGCATAATGCTTTCCCATTTCAGATCATGTTATTCTCTTGAGATTCTTTGTTTGAGTGTATATGTGTGCATAACTGTTAAACAAAGAAATGATGCAAAAGGGAATAACACATGGTCTAAAGGCTGATTATGCATCAGCTGTGCAGGGCAGTGGGTACTTACTAAGAGGAAAAGATGTACTACTCTCGGCAATGCTATTAAGTGACACTCCATAGGGTGGAACACTCTGATTGAGGTACAGCAATGAGTTGGTAGTAAAAACGAGAACACCACCTGAAAAATAACAACAAACCTTGATAAACCCAATATATCTAGGACATATCCAGCTCATCTGAGAAAATGTTTAGCCAATCAGAATTGAGAAAATTTGCAAAATTGAGGTATCACTTTTCCTCTTGAAATTATGGATTTCCAGGCCACCAAATGAAAAAAAAATTGAAAAAAAAAGTTGCTAATAAGAGGTTTATAACAGTAACACAATAACTAATATTTTTACATATTTTTATTACAATGGTCGACCCGTTTTTTCATTTTTTGCTGGTCAAATTTTGCAGGCTTCATGACACCTCAGCTTTGCAGTGACATCAGTTTTATTAATACTGTAATAAGTAATCAAGAGTTTCATTAAATTTTGAAATAATAGAAGAAGCTCATGAACTAGACAGAAATGTTTAAATCAATATTTTATAAATTACTAAGCTATAAATGGTAGTTTAAGCCAGAAAATTTTGCTCCTTTACTGGAGCATTCTCCAATCCCCGATCCTTCTTTGAAATGCCCGAGTAATGCCAGATACTTACTTATTGGTTTTGGCACAGCTAAAACACTGTAACAGTCAAAAGGCAGGCTTCCTAGCTGCCAGATGACAGGATGTACTTTCTCTGACATATTGAGAGATATGGCTACCAAGGCACAGGTGTCTCTCCTCATGGCAAGACGACTAATAGAAATAAATTTATTAGAACAAGGAAAAATATTAATTGTGCAGTCACTCCAACTGGGACCACTTAACCAATCAAATTGTCGGGCAGAGACTGTAGGCAATCAGGAGCAAGTTGTATGCATGGGAGTAGAATTTCTTGTTGGTTCTCTGTTGTGCCTAGAGAGTTTTTCTGGGTTCTCCAGTTTTTTGCCGACAATAATTAATAATTCAAAATTCTATTCAGTGGATGATAAGCCAAACTGTGGAAATGCTACTGCAAACTGCAAATGCTCTTTTCCATGCTCTGATTTAACATTTTTCTAGGCTGATACATTATTGTTAATTTTGGGTGGCATGGGTGACGTAGTGGTTTAATGAAACCAGTTTAATATTGCTTAACTCTCGCCACTGTGATCTGGGTTCGAGCCCCGACTCAAACTGGATCATACGTGAGTTGAGTCTGTTTGATGTGTTGTTCTCTCCCTTGCCACGAGGGTTTTCTCTGGGTTCTCTGGTTTTCTCCCTCTGTAAAAATCAACATGTGAGTTGAGCATTTTATGTTGTAAATATATAATGTAGTGGTGTTGCATGTGGAGGAACCCTTCGGAAGAGCCTCGTACAAGGAGTGATGATTGTAAATAATATCAATATAACTACTAGATACTAACCCAGCCCAAGTCTTGATTGGTTCGTAGAGAATCAATAGCGTTGGTTCATAATATCCATGGAGAAACTGTAAGTCTACAATATTGCAGGTTTTTTCATCAAGCTCCTTTGTATTTATGATATAACTTGGTAGGACAGGTGAACGACCACTGTAAACAAACAAGATCCAATATTATCATTTAGTAGGGCTTAAAGCAAGGGCGGATCAGTCGCCAGTCATGATCACTGGCCAGCAAGACAAAGATTTGACCAAGAAGTTCCAGTTCTGGTCCAAAATTATCAGTCACACAATTGAAAAATAACAATGTGACATTTAGACCCCCCCCCCCTCCCTCCCCAGATATTCAGACCTTGCTACGGGCTCTTTAGATGAAGACTATTGGAAATATTGCATGGCTTTATTGTATTTATTGCTCATGATAAGGCTTTATAAGTCTGCTCGCTTAGCACTTGGTAATATTTGTACCTTCCAGACACCCCACTATCCAGATCATGTTCCTCCAAGCCTCCTTCCTGTCTGAATGGCAGAACAACTAGATGGGTGCCATATATAAGCATTACTGCACAGCGTCTTTCTGGGTCTATTCTTACTATTGGAGGTCTATCTTGCACTATAGAATTTGTCTACAGGAAGGAATATAACACACCAGATTAATAAGGTATACCGATTGTCATGCACACTGAATCATCACAATAATCGCTGTTGGAGGTCTGTCTTGTACTATAGAGTTGGTCTACGGGAAGGAATCATAATCATCATCATATCATCATCATGCATCCTCATCATCACCATACATCTTAAATCATCATCACCATCATACCTGTCATCATTATCATCACCATCATCATGAATTACAATTATATTTTACACTACGGTATCCATGACAACATGCATCACCATCATCAATAACATAATCATACATGTAATTAGTAATAGCATCGTCATCATATTCTCCAAACACCACTAGGTTCGTTGGTAACATTGTCTAGTGCTCTATTAGCTCTATGGCCTGGTTTTACTTGCAGATCTGAGTCAGAGTCTGAATTGGAATTAGAAGTGCTTCTGAAGCTTGACTTTTGCTTAATCTTATGACAAGCACTTCTCACTTGCAATCAGTCGTGCATGAACTGCTTCAGCCTCCAACTCTGTCGCAAGTAAAACAGGCTCAAACTGTAAGCCTGCAATACCTTAATCTTTTCATCTTCAAAGAAATGTAGACTTCTTGTTTTAATATCATGGGTTGTTGGGTCATATTCTATGATGGACAACTACAAGAAAAAGACAGAGAATTAATGAGATGTCTGTATATCACAAGCATGGAACTTTGACAGGTATGGCATCATCATCAACTACGTAAGACATAACTAGAATATATAGCATATGCACTTGTTACATATGCAATTTTTCACCAATTTGCAATTATATAAACATTACAAGTTAGAATACTAATATGCTGTATTAGCACTCTTTTGTTAGTGTGACATGTTCACTTAATGTTTAATGTAAATATGTACCCTAAATATTCTGATTAGTATCAACTTTGCAGCTCTGGTGTTTCCCTCACGCAGAGCAGCTTCCTGTGTACATTCATAACTGGACTAAACAATCATGCTTTGCACCATCACGTGACAACAGCCATAACAGGAGGCACAACAATAGAGTCTTTTCCTCTGAACAAATGAATTCTTTCTCATGTAAATCACAATAGACCAAATTCATTTGGCCACTTTAGAAACAAGCAAGAGACTAGGTTAAGATTTTAATCTAATGCGCAAAACAGTTTTGTCATCTAATAAAGCATCTCAAGATTATTAACTCTGTGATTTGAGCATGGTTTGTTAAAAAGTACCAGAGTTACAAGCCTTCAAAAGTGTGAAGAATGGTTAAGGTTGATAAGTGTCAAGGTTAAAATTTAAAACTTGCCTTAGTCTAGTCTTGCTCAATTCTAAAGTGGCCTATTGTTCTTACCCCCTGTCATGGCTGCCATGGCTGTGGTGGTGCAAGCCTCTATTGTGCACAATCTCTTTGGACAAAGACATCTTGATATGCTATTTTAGACTAACCTTGGCAGCCTTAAAACTCAATAACAGTGAATCTCTTGAGTTCCCTGCAAGCCGCACAGCCTGGAGTGTTTCAATGTTACCAAACACACTGTACTGCCCAACAAGTTCCAGCTTTTTCTTCTTTGGTGCTGCATCTGTTTAGAACAATAAATTCAATGAATAAAATAAGTGTGTGAAAGTGTGTGTTGCATGTTGCATACCAAGCCAAAACTGCACTATGGTGTTATGAATACAGGTGCTCTCATACCACCCCCCTCCCCTTCTATAAAAATCAATGCCTAACAACCTGTGCATATATGCATTTGTGCAATGCATATGCAGAGTAATAAGGTTTACCTGAAGTTTTTTCATCTGTCGAAGATTTCTAAAGAAAGCGAGAAAGGATATGAGAATAAAGAGATAAATAACATTGGTAAAGGTTACAATGCTTAATTTAGGGAGCAATTTTAGAATACCCCACAAATGATATGCAGTTGTCGGAACTCTTTGTAGAACGACACATACAACAATAGAAGGTATGGTCATTAAGTATGTGCATATGATTTGCGAGGTATTCTAAAGTTGTACCTAATTTAGACTTGACAAAAGTACTATAACCTAATTATATTAGCAATAACATTATTATTATCGACTATGAAGAATCATGACATTATCTCTATAGATAATACATAAAATAACTCTTAATTCACTCCTTCGTAAATAAAAACTATTTAAATAAGATCTAGAAGTTCTCTTCTAACGTTTTAATGGTCGAAGTAAGACATACCGGTAGGTGCACTTGTTGAACATAATCTAAATCTAACAAGTTCTAGATTAATATTGCCAAGTTCTAGATTAATTGCAATCTTCTATTAAAAGTATTATTCATTCCCGTCATTGATATGTCTTCTTTATGAAAGTAGAATTTAACAGAAGTCATTTTACTCACTTCATTCTGATAATACAGCTTGTAGATTCGCAACTGGGTCGTTCCAACAACCACAAGATTTGATTCTTGAGATGAATAAAAGTTGCAGTAAACACAAAGTTCCACGCCTGATGGAGGATGCGTTTGCTTATACAAGGCGTACATCTTTGATGTTACTTAGACTGTGAGGTTATTTACACATTTATTCTTCTGTATAACGGTATTTTGTGGAGTATTTTTAGGAAAACACGACAACCATTCAGTTTGACGACTCGTCCGCCATTTTGAAAATCTGACAACCACATGGTACTAACACTAGAACGCATGCCATGCTCGGACGAGTAAACAACAGGAAGACCGATTCTAAAAATGAAAGGAATCTGAAAGTGGCTCCTAAAGCGTGGTTTTCACCACAGGTAGCCCAAGCTTGGTTTCTGTGGTGTCCTGTTATAAGGAAATGTATGGAGATTCATCAAAACTTTCAATAAAATCATCAAAACGTGAAATAAAGCCTCGAAATTTTACCCTGTCATTGAGAAATAGCACTTCTTTCGCTCTGCGTGGTTATTTTTTGAATTTAGCCCGTTCTAAGGATTTTTTCCCCCACCAGTAAGAAATAAGAGAAGGTTGGAAACTCGAGGCCCAACGGCGAGCCATCACGAGTCTTTGAAACCTCGTACGTCTTCGAATTTTCTTTCCAGCGCCAAATTTTAGTCATGACCCTTCTCTCACATCCCTATAGAACCGAGAAAGTCGCATTAGAGATTAGTCTTCGCGTCTTTAAGTCATGAAATTTGCCTGTATTCACATATTACCTCGCT